>VYZQ01020042.1:0-21801 GCA_013400655.1 Mystacornis crossleyi
CCGCCTCCGCCGCCGCTTCCGGGCCGCAGCCCTGACCCCTCACCCGCCGCGCGCGGCGACGGTGGCGCGGGGGGGACAAAACTGAGGCGGCGCCGGCAGCGCGGGAGGGGCCGGCGGTGGGCGGGGCCCGGGAGAGGGACCGGGAACGGACCGGGAGAGGCANCGGGCCCGGGAACGGACCGGGAACGGCACCGGGAACGGCACTGGGAACGGCCCCGGGAACGGACCGGGAGAGGCACCGGGAACGGACCGGGAAAGGCACCGGGAACGGGCCTGGGCGCTCAGCGCGTTCTCTTCTCGGCGCCGAGCGGAGCAGCCCCGCGATCCCCGCTCCTGCCTCCCTCGCATCCCTCAGGCTGCTCCCCGCCTTTTCCCTCCCCTTTTCCCCTAAAAGCTATCCCGAACACTTTTTGTTATGTTTCCTAAAGGTGCCCAATACCTAGAAGTGTTCGGGGTTAAAGCCTTAAAGCAAACAAACCATCGTCACCTTCACTGATATTTATCGTAATAAATAATATCATTGTTATATAGTGCGTTATTATATATTATTGTCTATTATTTATAATTGGTATTATTAATGGTAATACGATGATGTTCCCACGAGGATAATGTAAACGCTGGAGCATCACAGAGTGATACCGAACTAAGAGTGGGAAAAATAAAGCCGATTTCTGGTACTGTGACTGTCAGCACAGCGCATCACCTGTATTTTAAATCACTCGAAGGGACGGTACTCCAATTAAACTCTCTGGTTCGGTATTTTTTGCAGCGCTGGGGTCTCTCCCTGTGTCTCACCCAAGCTTTGTGGGCTCCTGTGTGCTCCGGCCCTGCTCGGGGATCTCACTGCAGGGAGGAAATCGCTCCAGCTGCCGTGTGGAAATCCACCCCAGCCCATTGATTCACTGGAAACACCCCCTGAGCGGCCTCATAACGAGATGGCACATGAATAAGAGATACCTCAGTTATAAAATCACTCTCAAGTGCTCAACCACTGCAATGACCCCTCTGCAAAGAAAATAACCCCCAACATTGTTGCCCAGCCTAGCGCTGAAGGGCCCAGGACTGTCCCCCGAAGCACAGATGGCAGAAGCAGCCGCGATTCCCTCGCCCTTGGTCATTAACAGCATCACGAAAGGCGAGGAGGGCTTTAGGGACTCATTAACGAGGGCAGCACGGCCACGCTTTTATTTAAACACGGTCATTTACACAAGAGCTCAAAGTTTGCTTTCCCCCCCCCGCCCCTGCTCGGGAAGAACCTGGATACCAGAATTAGCACCTAGTGTTTAGACCCGAACTAAATAAATCCCGGGATTATTCACCGAGGCGATTTGGGCGTGCTCACACCCGGAGACACTGAATAATTCCATTTTTTTTGTGTGTGTGAGCATCCCATTGCTGCGGCTGCTCCTCTGGAACCGCGGGGGTGGTGCATAGATCATAAAAGGCTAAAAACTGCCAGAAAAGGGACAAATCACAGTCGCGGTCTGAAGTTATTGCAGTGCAAATTTAATAGGAGCGGTGCTTTAATGAAGTGGAAATTAATCAAGAGGTAGGTGCTTTCCTCCTTGATGGCGAGAATTTAAGATTGCTTAAAAAGCAGTTCCAGCTGAGCTTCGTGTTTGGGATCTCGGGTACACAAAGGAGTCGGGGCTGGAGTGAGCTGGAAGTGATTTCGAATGACACAGAAAATGTTTCAAAGTTCTGCTGCAAGAGGTCACTTTTTGTGGGGTGAGCTCTCCTTTCACCCCAATCTGAGTTTCAGGGGCACAAAGCCCCTTTTAGCTCGGTGTTCAAGGTGCTGAAGGGGTCACTGAGGAGCAGAACACTGATGTTTCACGGAAATAAAGTGCATTTTTCTGCTCCTGCTCCTAAAACGCGACCTCGAATTTCATATGAACTTGTTTATTTCCCAGGATTGTCGAAAAAGCAACCAAAATTTATCCCACTGGTGGAAACGACCAGAAGAGAGAGCCACTTGTGGAGCAACTCTTTCACATCTCTTTCCCCTCTCCTTTTTTTTGTTCCACGTTATGCAATTTTTAATACAAAGATTTCTTCTTATTCCTGAAATATTTTCTACTTCTGGCTCCACCTTCCCTTCCAAGGCAGTAAAATCAGAACTTAGTGCACCACTCAAGGCTACCAGGTGTTCTGAAAGAGCATTTAAAGAAATGTCATCTTTTAAATTTTTTTTTTTAAACAAAGCAGTTTAGGATGATTTTCGAGTTTGCAAATCACTACAACATCCTCTGTAATTCATCACTTCTCCTTTCCAGGTTATCCAAATTCGTTTTTGCCTTTCTACTGGAACATGATGGAACTGGAAGGTGCTAAAATGAACATTTTGAGATCATTTTCACACACACACGAGCTCATGCACAGCTGAGACATTAGGTTGGAAATCTATTTACAATTTTACATATTTTACAATATATAGTTCATCTTTACAGCTACAGAATAAGTTCAGACTAACATTGGTACCTTTTGGAGTTGCTGCTGGAACTTGGCTTCGAGTTAAACTAATTATTAAAAACAATTAAGTGCATGCTTAGAAGGAAGCTTTCAGGAGAGATGTCAATGGACTAGTGTTGCTTAAAAATGACACCAGTTTGTGTAGAAAATTGAAATTCAGTTCAAAAAACCCACAAAAGCCTAAATAGAAATCTACTGGACTAAAATAAATACAATTCATTACACTGAACCAAAAAGAAAAACCAAAAAAAAAAAAAAGTACCTTTAAAAATGTACTGATTTAAGCTCATCTGATTTTTTTGTTTTGTTTTTAGCCTTAAATTTCCTTCCCTTCCCAACCAGGAAACAGGTGAGGATAATGCTGCTTTTCCAGGCTGCCCCTGGGAATTATCCTGCATAAACCTGAGGCTGCAGTGGCGGGGGCAGCTTGTCATTCTCCACGTTTTCAGAGTCAATGGCTGCTAAGGCTTGACTTTTTGGTTTTATTTCTAAGGGATACTTCTCCACAATCTCTTCCACTTCCTTGGTGATCCCATCAGTCCAATCGATGAGGTCTTTCTCCAGCTTCTTGGCCTCACTGACAATTCTTTCCTGTCTCTCGTTCAGCTGAGAGAGGAGGTCTAAGCTTTTGCACATTTGCTTCACCCCCAGGCACACATCAGGGGAAAAACTGTCAGATTCCTGCTTTTTTGGGGAGGTCTGGCCCGTCATGAAACGATCAAAATCTTCCTGGCTCAGATTTAAGGACTGAGCATCCAGTTTTTCGATGAAGGCCACAGCACAGCACTGCAAATAAAACAGGGAGAGCATCACTGCAAGCTGGGAATCACCACAGACTGGAATGTATTTGTTTCCCATTCCTAATCCTCTTCTTACATCAGTAACTGATTTTTAAATATTTTTTTTTAAGCCCTAAATGAGCTTTTCCAGAAGTTAATTTTATCAGACAGTTCATACAACTCCTTCCTCTCCCCCCAAGTTTGAAGAAATCAAGAACTGAGCTGACAAGGAACACCCCAAACCTCGGGATGCCTGTGCTCGGGAGGTGAGGGGACAGCAGGAACGTGGCAAGGAGACAGGAGCAGTGTATTAACAGCTAATTATCTGATCAGCAGAGAGCTGCCATGCAGATTGATTAATTCATTTCCTGAAGGAAGGAATGTCAAAGCCCAGCTCACTTTGTGGATGCTCTGCTCCTACTGGAATGAGGTTTTAACATTCCAAGTATTTCGTTCAACTCTGTAATTTCCCTCAAGGATTCTTTATGATAAAACACAGAGCACACCAATAAATGTGTCTTGGAGGAGCTGTAAAAAACCTGTTTACCTCCACACATTAATGGCCTAATTCTGCAATGCCTTCAGGAAACTCTCCTGGGCTCAAAGAGGGAACTTTGCATCTGGAACATCTGCACAGCCCAAACTCAGGGTCTGAGGAACAGAAAGTCCTGATCTCCTTGCAGGATAAAAATACACCCAAATCTCAACATCAGACTTTTCAAATAAAGGCTTTAAAGTAATAACAACAAAAAAAGCAAAGCTCTGGTTTGGACAGCAGAGAAGAAAGAGAGGAGATAAAACTGGCTGTGCTCTAAATAACCCCAACCACTGTTTGAAGATTCATTTTATGTTTGAAGATAAATTTTAATTTACGTTTCCCTTCGCTGGCGATTCCTGCCCCCAAATCAAAGACAAATCTTGCTGTCCAAACCCACCCTTCCTCCAGCACCCACCAGGTTGGTGAAATAATATCCATCCTCTCCAGTCATCAGCCTGCTGGGGTTGCAGAAGCGAGTGATGTACTGGATGTTGGACTGCAGGCGTGGGGGGTTCCCCTTCAGCACGATGTAAATCAGGGTGGGCAGGAAGTCATCAGCAGAGGCCGGCTCGTTTTTGGTGATTTTGATGGCATTAAAGATGTGCTTGCTGCACTTGGTGATGCAGGCCAGTTTATCCCGAGGGACACGCTTGGAGTCCATCTCAATGATATCTGGGAGGGGAAAAAAATGTCCTGAAATCATTCAAATTGTATTAATCAGACATGGAATAAGCAGGATTTGCTGGGTAATATTAATATTGTATGGTTTCTATCTGTGGGGGAGTGTTTCAAGTGGATCAGCTAAGCCTAAACACTCCGGTGTGGAAAATTATCCCTGCTCCATGGATGAGATTCCAGTCCAAACCCACAAAGATTCCTGCAAATTTAACAGCCTGGACCCCTCCCCCTTGATGACAGCAAAAATAATCTCAGTAAGCAAGAGAGGCGAAATTCAAAGCTGTAAATATAAACTTCATCCTTCACAAACCTGTAATTGCCTTTACAACCATGTCAGAGACTTCGGGGATTTCCTCACTGACGGGAACACACAGCATCTGGGGAGTGACCCAGTGCAGAGCCCTGTGACAGGGAAAAAAGGGTTAAACTCTTCAGTGCCAGTGACAGCCAGGTGTGTGAAACCAGCTGCTTCCTCAACTCAAGGCACAAGCAGTGCTTTGTGTGAACGAGGCAGTATTCCAGCCATAAACCAGTTTATTCCACTGAAGTCATTTATTTTCAGAGAAAATACTTCCTTTTTCTAAAAATTTTTTTTGGCTGTAATTTAACAAAAGCAAACCAATTTTCCCAGTGTAGTGGTTGTCATTATCCCACCTATTCGTTCTTTCTGTATTTAAAATAAAATGGTTTTTAAGCCTTGCTGGTTAACGAGCCATTTTTCTGTGCACAGCATGAGGTTTATTAACACGGTTGATTCAGAGCTCATTTACAGAATTAGGGATTGCTCAATTATTTCTCCTTTCAAGCCTTACCTGATCCTTTTTTGGACAGCAAGGTCTTTCTTCTCATCATCAGTTGTCTCAGGGCAAAAAACATATTTGTACTGTCGAGTCATGATGTATTTCTCAACCTCATCCATTGCCTTCTCCACTTTTTCAGGGGGCACTGCAAGGGACAAATCCCACAAATGAAGCATTCCAGGGCTCCCTGGAAGGTTTAATCCAGTTTAATCCCAATATCATCAGATCAATGCTACTCATTCAAGGCAACCTGAGTTCATAAATGGATATAATGAGAAGGAAAAATACAACGGGTAGAACTCCACTGAGAGTTTAAGAGAAAGCTTAAAAAAACCCCAAAACATTTTAAAAATATTTAAATAAATATTTAGGACAGCAAAACTTCCTAAAACTGGTGCTGCTGGGAACAGCTCTAACTCTGGTACCAGAACCTGTTCCCAGCATTGCTGAAAGCTGGGAATGCTCTGCTTCAACTGGAAATTCAAGAGGCTTTAGTTTCACATCGTTGCTTTTGGAACAGGAAGAGGAGGAAGAAGAACTTGGTACCTTTCCAACGGGTCTGCAACCTGTCTGCTACATTTTGGTAGAAGTCCTGGGCACACTCAGACTGTTCCTCAATGCTTAAATCCTGCAAGAGAACAAGGATTAAGTGTGGAAGAGCTGGCAGCACCCCCTCATGTTTTGTTTTGGTTTAAGGCAAGTGTCCAGCTGCAGTAACAGTCTGAGAATGCAAAGGTGTCAGCAGAGGTGTTTATAGTGGCTCAATTTTATTTAAAAATAGGAGAAGCCGACACTGGTTCTTTAGTAGGTGGAAGATTTGTGTTTATTTGCTGAACAAATGGATCTTGCACAGGTGCAGTGCCTTTTTCCCCAGGCACATCCCTGGGGAGCGCTGACAAAACAGCTCCGACTGGGCAGGGTGCTTGGCCCTGGTTAACCTCAGACTAGGCAGAAGGTTTGTCCCTCTTTAACCTCTGATTTTTAAAAGACAATTTATAGTTTATAAAACCCCAAGAACACCAGTTGTTCGAAGGGATATCTACACAGCAGACACTCCTGATGATGAAGTTGCTGTGAAATATATTCAGTTTTATTTGTGAAACTGAGCTCCTGAAGAACGTACCAGAGGTTTGAAGGTTTGAAATTAACTTAATGAAGGCAATTTTCATCATTAAATGGATGAATAGAACCATACATTAAAAAGGAGGGGGGAGAGAATTTGATTTCTGAATTCTCCAAGGCCAGAAATTGGACACTGCCCTGAACACAAAAGTCTCAGCTCTTGCTGAGACTGGGCTTTAGGCCTGGTTTATTGGTAGTAAAAAATCTCATGTTTTGAGAAGACTGAAGTAGGAAAGGAGAACACCTTCAGTGCTTGAAGTCCAAAATAAACCCACACTGTTCTCACAAACTCTGCGCTCAGAATGAACAGATCTAAAAGAAAAAAGTTCAAGATTTCCAAGTAGAGGGAATGCAAAATTCCGTGAGAACTCGTGAGGAGATGATTTGAGGAACTAAATAGGAAAGGGAGAAGAAGGGGGTGAAAAAGAAGTTATGCTGAATTCTGGCTCATTCCAACCACAGGTGGCACCACAGACTGATTAATATTTCAAGCACACTGATTTTTTTTTAACGGAAAATGAAGATGTAACCCTTTCTTCCTATTAAAAAAGGCAGCACGGTCCAATTCCCCTTCCCCAAATAAAAGGAGAGGGGTGGGTTGATGCTGAATTACCTTTAGAGGTTTTTAGGCTTAAGCTGTCTCATCCCTGGAAGTGTGCAGGGCCAGGCTGGAAGGACTTTGGAGCAACCTGTGCCTGTGGAAGGTGTCCCTGCCCATGGAACCAGAGGATCTCTAAGTCCTTTCCAACCCAAACCACTCTGTGATATCTAAACACCCACCAGGTGACACCTTCTAATTTCCACAAGTCCTGTTTATGTAGAATATTGCTGAACAGACCCATTTATGTGGGATTTAGTCAGGACTAATTTCTCTGGGATGCAAAGGAGAGCTTTGGGGTTGGAAGGATGCTTTGCTCCCACACCACCAAAAATACCAAAAGGCACCCAGATCTTAATTTGATAAATCCCATCAGCTGAAGGCTCATTGCACTCCATAAAAATCCAAACTGCTGGAACAGTGCAGCATTTCCTCCCTCTCCCCCCAGTCCCCCCATTTTCTTCATGCAGGAGGCCTGCAGAGCTTACCCTTTTATGGCTCATGGTGTCCAGGAAGAGTTTGCATTGCTTGTAGATATCCTGGCCAGGCTTCTGGTATGTCCTGATGAATTCTATGAACTCCTTGGACACTCGATCAGTCTCAATGCTGGCCTGCCTGTGGATGGAAGGGCTGGGAGCCTTGGCCTCCTGGATCTCTGCTGGGAAAATTCGGGGCACAACAGATCAGTTTGGTTTTTTTTACACTGCTGGATGAGTTCATAAAGGTTTTATCATTTCAAGTCGGTTTCTTTCAGCTGTGCAGACAATTGGTCATTTATTTCTCCAGCTTTGCCAGGGAAATGCTGGCTATTATTAAACACAGCAATTATTGTTACACACAACTCCAGGAAAACTGAGCATCCCCCTCAGGTGGAACGTTCAGAACCACACCCCAGTTCCACTAAAGGCCCTCTTCTAATAGAAGTGACTGCAGCACGGGGCTGCTTTGGGGTTTTCCCTGTCATACCCGGGTCAGATCTCTCCATTTAAGGTTTCCAGGTGGGATTCTGCAGATTCCTTAAGGTAATGGGGTGGTTTTCCCACTTTCCCTGACCTCTGCACTCCTTGCACCAACACAAGTGGCTCCCAAGCAGCTCAGGGCAGTTCTGCTGAAGGAACACACACACTGCAAGCTGACAGAGCTGCATCGGGGAGGGGGGGGTTCCCACAAAAACATCAGATTTTCCAAGTTAATTGTGCTGCTCCAGCACCTTCCCTAACCACGTTGGTTCACCCACCTTTCAGCTTGCCAGCCAGCGCTGTTGGAAATGGAGGGATTGAATAGAGGTGGTGGAAATGAACGTGGTGAGAAGCAAGCAGCAGAGAGACAGAAAACACGAAAATATTCATGGTCAGCACGAGACAAACCCAACTTTCCATCTGCAAACACTTCACATGCACACAAACCCTGCTTTCAACAAGCATGCAGAACTCCCAAAAGAAAAATAAGTGGGGTTAATATGCTGAAAATGGTTTAATTTGGATTTGAGGGAGCTTATTGGTGGTTTTTTGGTTGTTATTTGTTTTTAAGGAGATCCAGCACTGCAGAAAATCCAAAGCTGTGTCACCCAGGGAGTAACTGCTCCTCTGACCAGAGCTCCACGCTTCAGCACAACCTTCCCTGGGGAACAACTTGGTCAGGCCCCATCACAACACTCCTGGTATTTAACTGCTGAGAACAGAAAAGGTTTTGCAAATATTTAAATTCCACCTGCAGCAATTGAGATGGAGAGTGCAAATCCAACTCCTTTCTAGTTACACAAGGACACTTTTCCAGAGGGGATTTCCTTCCATTGCCTTTATACCTAAATTCACTGCAGTAAATCCCAAATCCTACACAGGATTCCAGCTGAGGGGTGGCCATAAATTAAATTTGTCACATTTAACATCAGAGAAACAGAAAGCTTATTTTGAAATAATAAACAAAGAAAAGGGCAGAATTATCAGATATTTCTTCCATGATTAATCACTGATCTCATTTCACAGTACAGTTGGAGGTTTATTTACTTACTTACTTCAACAATGAGTTCACTCTCTTACAAAAATAATGAGCCTCATTTCACTATTTGACCTTAAGGAATATGAATATAATTTTTTCACTCACAAATTCAAAATAGATTGTTGTTTAGTTACTAGAGAGATGTAGTCAACTGAGGCAGATTAATATTAAGCATTAAAAAGTGAATGTTAGTTAGAATGAACTGTCTTTTAATGAGTTACACCAAGAACTACTCTCTTCATTAATCTCTGAGCTGAAATCCTGATTTAAGGAGAATTAATCTGCACTGATTACCAAGGACTGCAGGAACAAATGTATTTCCAGCAACAAAATGTTCTCAGGTTTGTCCTGTGTTCTCAGGGAATTCAGTCTAACTAAAAAGAAGCTGATTACAGCCAAGAAATTGCAACAAGTTAAAGACAACCCAGCAGAGGAAAATGCCAAAACGCCAGGAGCGAGCACGGCAAGAGTTAAGGAAGGATCAGCTTCACAAAGAATAAATATTGTTAATATTTAAATCTTTCTACAGGAAAGCCACTTCTCACAGCAGAGCAGGAGCACTCCAGGGATTCACTATGGTTGTGCCACGGCCACGGAGCCCAGTCCAAGCATGGAATGTGAAAAAGGGTTTGGCATCAGCTCTGTTACACACAGCCATTCAGCATCTTCCTGGAATTTAATAAACATCTTCCAATTTCATGAGCCAGCAGAACAAGTCAGGATTGCAAACAAATAAGGTAGGATGAGCTCTTAAAGCTGTTTGCATCAAGGGGTTTGGTGTCCTTTTGGTTTAAATGAAACCAGTGTCTTCTGATAGGAAATTTTCTTCTTGGTTTACGTAACAAACATCTGGAGATGTTTTGAGAATGCCAAAAGTTCTTGAAGTGCCAACTTCAGTAGTTTCAACTCACAATGATCAGACTGGTAACAGCAACCAGGAATGCTTTTTTTGATAAAAACACAAAGCACAAGATCCAGCTAATTCTTATGAAATTCTTATTTTTTGATCCTAATCCTAAAATGGAGCTCAAAGAAGCTTCAGCTTTACTCCTATGACTCCCTAATAAAGAACAAGGGATTGGTTTAGAGATTCGACATCTCCTCAGGATGCTGGACTTGTTTTTTTTGCCATCTTCACGCTGAAGAGCACGAGTTACAACTGGCACAACCCTAGTTTGTGTTTTGCAAAGCCCAGCTAAGAGCTAAGCTTACTAAAACCAGGCAGACAGCTTGCCCAGGCTGTGCTGCATTACCTTCAGAAGGGGAAGCCAGTTCCCAGGAGGGAGTAAAAATCTCCTTCAAATCCCTGAGAATGTTATCAGCATTTCTCTCCCTCCCGAGCTGTCCTTGCTTAGGGGTTTTCTCTTGAGCTGCTGAAATAAAAGGCCAAAGCAAGCAGGGCACCGAGAGCGGGAGCGTGGCAGGACAGGTGGTGAAGGGATAAAGAAAGAAAAGGTGGAACGTGAGAAGAATGAACATTAAAAAAAAAAAAAAAAAGGTTTAGCACACAGGTGAATGAATGCCTCACGTAGGAAGCTGCTGCCATGCACCAGGACATCTCTAATAAGAAATATGCCGAATTCCAAATTAAAGCATCGCCGCTAAGGTTAAGACAGTTTAATGCTGATTTTCCTTCTGGAATTCCTCCTCCACAGCCCAGCATTCCCCAGATTTCGCCCGTGGAAGCTATTGCTATGCAAAGCCAGCAGTGCCATTCATCATTGCTCCTTGTAACACATTCTGGAGAACAAACGCTCAGCCAGCCACAGCCTCTGCTGCTCCCAGCCCACACAAAGTCAGCGCAGCTCCAGGCCCCCCGCTCACACATCCCGTTTGCTGCTGGGCAGGTGGCAAAGTCCGGCACTCCGGCAGCATCAGCTGGTATTTTATCTCCGGGTTTCTGTCCCACTCACACACAGCAGTCTGTGGAGGTGACTGGCAGCCAGCACCCTCTCTGCTGCTCTCTCCAGCAGGAATTCCCCTTCCAGCCCTAAATCCTGGTGTGACACCGTGGCTGACTCAGGAATTGAGCTGGAATGTGTGCCAGAGGAACAAGGAACTTCCCCTCAGCAGCGCGGTGCCAGACCACCACCAGGAACACGTTTATGCTGTTTAGTGGAAGAACTCTTGTATAATAACATTTAAACACAGGTTTAGCAGTGCACTGTTCTATTTAAAAGATTGTTTGGCATCACTCACGTTTTTCTGCGTTTTCAGTAACAATCACTCTCCAGAAGCATCACTACTCCAACTTTTGAAAGTCAAAGCACAGAGCATTAATCTGCCTTTTAGAACAACACATCTGTCAAAAACGGTTTTTAATTTAAGATGTACAGAAGCGTGAAAAGCAAAGCAGAGTTACCCTTCTTAGCTCCTGCTCTGGAGGAAGCAGTGAAGAACTTCTTCACAGTAGTGACCTTTCTTGTTTTCTCATTGGTTTTCTTCTCCTCAAACTTGGAAAAGGTCAGGGACTGTGCCCCTTGGGTGCTCTGGCTGCTGGCATAGGCTTCTTCCTCCTCACGCTGGAGCCTGGAATGAGAAAAATCAGGTCTGATTTAAGTGCTTAAATAAGCTGATTTCCTGTGCAATCATTAATTACTCATTTGACATGTCAGTTCTTTCCTCTGCCCTTCTTCATTCCTTGCTTCCTGCCACGTCTCCCTCCCCTGCATGACTCCCACCCTCTCCACGCTGCAGTGGCAAAAGTGAGGGAAAGCTCCGGGTGAGGGAGGGTTCAGCAGTGAAGTCAAAAGGGAGAAAATTGAGGTTTAACCACGGTCACCTTCCCCTCATGGCGCAGCCCTGAATTCTCGAGAGGCACAGGTGAGGATTTCCAGCAGCAGATTCCTTGCCTTCCTCCCTGCCTCACAGGGAGTTCCCCAACCTGTCACCACAGGCAGTCCTTCCCCATCTCACAGAAGCAAAATACCCTGTCCCAGTCTCAGGAATATTTTGGAAACTAGATCATCGTTGCCATAATCTGTTTTCAAAGTCTTGGTGAAGATAAACTTCAATGAATGAGGCAAACTTTGAAAGACCAAGCCCAGCTTTTAATCTAAAGTAGAGGAGGCCAAACTCACCAATCCTGCAACTTCTTTCCTCCTATGCAGGAGGGTTAAAATAGGTTACATTCTATCACCCTTCAAGATGCTGGAAGGCTGAGCAATTATCTCTAACCATCCACCCAGCTCAGGAGGGACCATGAATAGTGTTGGATCTGCTCTTGAGGCAGGAATTGTGTCTTATCAGTGCTGTCTGTTCACCACAACAAACAATCACAGCTTATCTGTGCCTTTAGCATCTCCCAGCTACTTATTAAAGAATTCCTCAAATACCCCACTTTATTTCAGAGGTTCTTCAAGACTGGCAGCATAACTATCTGCCCAAATAATAAAGTTTTTATTAACTGTTTAAGACATTTAAACAGAGGAAAACAAAGACATGACCTCTGTGCTGCCAGCCTCTGAAAACATATCTTCTATTTTCAGGGTCAAGCATTTATCACATGAGGAAAACTACAATGTTTTGCAGAAAATAAGTGATTAGACAATTACCTAAATTAGTAAAGCTAAAGCTTTGATGTTCTTGGGCTTAACCCTGCAGTTTAAAAGAATGACCACAGACAAGACTAAAACCAGTTTTTAAATCAGCAGCTGGAATGTAAAACCATGGGGCTGGCTACACCCAAGCCATCTCCAGAAGCTCCAGAGGATATTTGAATCAAATTGTCCCTTTAACCCTTCTAACTGCTAGATAGAAATAATAGAAAATAGATTTGCATATGCAAATTAGGCTAAAGTATTCATTGGGAGGTTGGGCTGTGTTGACATTTGTTATTTCCCAGATTTTCTTTTCAAACCTCGTACACTAGGATGTCATAAATATCCATCTTTGCACCAAAAGGAAGGTTTTAATTCCTGCTGGAAAGGTCAAATTGGAGAACTTGTGGTGAGCCTGAGCCAGAGCAAACGGGCCAGGGAAATGGGAGGCAGGAACAGCATTTGGTGGGGTCACCCTGAAGGAAGAAAGAAGGTTCTTTACCGCTCTGCCAGCTCCCAATCCTCTTGAATCTGCTTCTGCCTGGCCTTGTGGTATTCCTCCCTCCAGCACTTGGAGCAAAATCCCTGCCAAGCAGGATTGCCATAGTAACCACAGCCCTTCTTGCACAGCAGCTCCGACTGATCCACGTGGATTCCTCTGCGCTCCGATTTCAGGTTCATTTTCCTCCTGGAGGAAGAGGAGAAGGGTTACAGACACAAACGTGGCACCAGCCTGCCAGAAACCATTTCTTCTGAAGGTTTGCCTTTAGAAAGGAGGCACCTGCTTGAATTATTTAACAGCTCCATAGCAACCAAATAAATGCCACGGGAGGAACGGCACAGTTACATAACCACGAGCCCCAAAGCCAGGGGCAGCATGAGCACATCTCTGCAGGGCTGGGACCCGCACACAGCTCCAGAAAGTGGCCCAGGGCAGCAGTGACAGCCCCACAGCCAGGGACAAAGGGCCAAGGCTCTGCTCTCACCAGCACCTCGTTCTGACAGCCAGAGGCACAAAGCAGCGGAGGGGAAAAAGAAATAAAGTTCCAAAAACCAACGAAGGGAGAAAATAAAAGACAGAACGGATTGTGTTCTGACAAGACTGGGCCTGCAAAGAACCGTGCTGGGGAGGCTTTCGGGAAGGGATCTTTGGCCTCTGAAAGTGTCTCCAGAGCACAGCAAAGAAAGAATCACAGCCACTCCAGCTGGGCACATCAACACTCGGCCACGGCAGAGTTAAACCGGCTGCCTGCACCCAGCACAGCCCCGAGGGGTTTATATTTAGTGACTGCAACAGAAAGATCCTCCTGCCCACACCAGCACTGTGCCAAGCCTGTCTTGGAGCACCCAGCAAGCATCCAGCCCCTCCTCTGCTCGCCTGCCTGCCAGAAACCAGCCCCCGGGCCGGCTCCAGCTCCCTCCCAAAGGCATCCCAGCTCCTTGGCTCCAAAGGGAAATGCTGGAGGCATTTCTGGAGAAAAGCAGCGCAGGGTTATCTGCAGCAGCAAGGTTAAGGTGTGCATATTAAAATATTAACATTTGGGCTGCAATATTGACACAGGCAGCAGAAATAGCGCAGCAAGGTTTTGCCCAGTAAATCCAGCCCCTTTTCCTTCCTGCCATTCCAGAGATGCCACGTATGGAAAGCAGGAGGAGAAGGGATTTTCTTAAACTGAAGAACATCAGTAATCGAGTCAGAGTTACCTTCTTTTCCCCTGAAATTCCACCCCAAACTCTTCTCTGGGTCATCCAGCCAAACAGATGGAATATGCACAAATGGCACTGCCACTGAGAGTTTTCTACTACAGGAAGTACCAGCTCTTTTGTTCCAAGCTCAATTATCCATTTTAACAGATTGATGATGTTTAACATTTCCCATTAATCTAATCAAGTTATTTTAAGCAAAGTAACAGGAAACACATTATTTTCTCTGAGGGGGGGGAACAAATTGAATATTCCACTGTACCTATATAAGTATTAAGATTTCTCCCACTTTTCTATTTTTGATAGAAATAATGAGTTTCTAAAAATAACCTAAAAATAGTTCCATTGTAGAGACATGCATATTAAGGGAATCAATTTCTTAATGACATCATTTATAGCCATGTGTTCTCATTTTTATAGACGGGAGAGCAGCTGAATACTTTCTTTTCTTTCCCACTGAAAAGTCTGACACACAATATTGTGCTGCTGCAAAGCAAAATGAAAAAAAAAACAACCCTATATTTTAAATATTTGAGAGCTTTACTTCATTCCCATATGCAGAAATAACCGAGAAACAGAAATATACTGATTTCACAAAAATCTTTTGGTTTCATTTCCTGACTTCTCACGGAAGGTCTGTGTGTGAGCTCCAGGCTGCCAGCATCTCAGAGCTCAGAAATTCAGAAATTCAGCTCTCAGTGGGTGTCAGCTGCACAGCCCGGGCGGGAATTGCACAGTGGCAGGATTTGCACACTCAGGCCATTCCCAGAGCATCACTCGTGTCCTTGAGCAACAATTCTGAAAAGAAAAGGGAAGCAAAAGCCTGAAACTCTTCACTGATTCAGTTGTAAGAGCACTTCCTAAAAGCAGAAGCTGCAGCAGCATTTTGGTCAGAGACCTCTATTGCAGGTGCCTGTCCTAGAAAAAAACGTAATAAATATGCATGAAGTCTTTAACTGCCATTCATGTGAAGTTTTCAATGTTTTCACTGAAAGCTGATCAATGTTTTCACTGCAAACCACAAAAACAATAAATAAACTTCACAGAAATTTTACAGGGATCTCTGCCACCCAAGGAAATAAAACCCCATAAAATCCTGTCACCCGCCACAGCAGAGTTACAACAGCTTTGCAATTGCAGTAACTTCAAGAATTCAGGCGTCTGAAGTCAGAATCACCACGTTCCGGACACCGGGTTGAAAATCAAAGGAGTAGAATGAAATCCCTGCCCCTGCTTCCCTCCCCACCCCACACCTGAGAGCCGCAGCAGAGTTTCTCTGCCACTCGAGCGCTTCCCCCCCCTCCAGAGAGGCACAAAAATCACCTCTGTGCCCACACAGCTTTGCCCCCGCCGTGCCACGTTCCCTCTGGCGCCCCGTGTGAGCATCAGAACTAAAAATAAAGCTCAGCTCAGTGCCGAGGCCCGGCAGCTTTGCCCGGGGTGAGCAGAGCGGGGCTGCGAAGAGCAGCCGAGTCAGAGCCCTGCCCCGGCCCCGAGCGTTCGCAGCGGCTCCGCTCCGGCACAGGGACAAAGGGGCTCGCCCGAACCCACGGCGAGGAGTCGCACCCAGCATCTGTGGAGTCCCACCCAGCACCTGTGGAGTCCCACACGAAGCACTTTCGGCTCCCTTCGAACAGAAAGGGCCCTTGGAAAATAAAAGTTTCCCGGCCAATTTCTGCAGGCCAGCGTTAACATTGTAACCAACAGGGAAACTCGTGTTGTGATAAACCGAATCTGTGATAAACTGCGAAAAAACCCTCTCAAATTGATTTCTGGCAACTAAATCGTTGCTTACGTTATAATATCACACATCTAAAAATGTTTTGTGGGAAGTTTTGAGTGTTCAAAATGCTTTTTCCCCGCCTTTCTCTATTCCCTTCTCTCCCTCCCACTCCAGCTAAAGGTGATCATTCCTTACCCAACAATCCCCTCCTCAGTGCATTTGCACAGTCACACCACACATTCTGCACGGTCAGAACTCTTATTTCCACTCCTGCTCTGAATGCATGACCTGTTCAAAGCTCACTTCTAACATAATTCAAAGAAAAAAACAAATTTGTTGTTCTTCTGGAGTTGGAGAGCAGGCAACTCCAAACAGCTTTACACCACCTGCCCACTGAGAAGTCAGGAAAACATAAACAAACTTCCACATTAAAAAAAAAAATCTAATCCAGAAACACAGTGAAGTACCAGAAGATCGTAAATAACATTAACTAGTAGAATTTGGAGAGGTGCTTTGCACCAAACATCCTTCTTGCATCTCCTGTATCCCTGTTAAAGCGCTTCAAGAAGCACCACATCTCCCTGCCAGGAGCAAAAATGTAATTTAAAATCTATTCACCCACTGCTTTGCTCAGGGAGTGTTTCAAAGGGCTCTGCTGTGAATATCATCAGGGAAGGCAGAAATGACACCTCACAACCAGCACGGGACTGGATCTTCCTTTGAGCATTTCTGTGCCAGCACTACACCTCATCACACCTTGATATCCGTGGTAATTAGCAACACCCCTTTGAAGAGTTTAGGAAAAGCATGGGCCCTTAGACTCAGTTATGAATTTATAAAATGCCTTTACTGAATGTTATTTATTTTCGAGCAAAAGCTTCTGGCCTCCCTCTCTCCACCGAAATGGAAATGTGGAAATCACCCGACTCTTTCAATGATCTTTTAAGTGCACCTCACACACCCTGTGTGGCTCCGGAGGGATTTATTCGGGATAATCCCAGCCTGGAAAGGTGGCCCACTGCTGGCTGTGGACACCAAAATGCTCCTTCTCTTCCTGCCACAGGAATTCCCAGGCTGAAGCTCCATGTTCTGCATGCCCAGCTCTGCTTTTCCCAGTTCTACTGAAATCCAGAGGAAACGAGGCGTTTGATTCATATCCAGCCAGATCTATCTGCAGGGCTGCACATCAAAGGTCTCTCATGACAGATCAGATCTGCTCCAGCTTCTTCAGAGCAGCTCACAGTAGTTTTGTGACAAAGAAAAAAATCCCCAAATCGCTGTGGCTTAATTCAAAATTAGCTTTCCACTAGCTTTAATGCAATTTATTCTCAAATACATCTTCCTATCAACACATTTTTCTTGCTGTGCCTAAATTTTTCTTTTAATTCACCTGTTTAGATCAAACACCTTTAAAGAAGGGCAACACCAACTCACAGACTTCTCATCCTTGCTCACACCCCTCGATTTTTCCCGTCAAGTTTGTCATCCAAGAAGAACCTCCAATAAATCCCAGCTCTCCTGCAGAAAATGGGAAGTCACTGAATGTTTTTCAGGAAGGACAAAGCAGCTGCCTGCCCTCTGTGGCTCTGCAAAGCTGGAGCTGAGAACACGGGCACAAACACTGCAGGGTTTTGATTCCCACCACCAGGGAAGCAGCCCAGGAACCCAAACCAGTAAAACCAACTTTCCTGCTAAATATTCTGGCTGAAAGCCACTCCACTTTCCCTGTCACTTACTGTGATCTGCCTTCTAACCTTTACGAAGACAACACAGAGTTAAGACACAGGAAACCCGAGTTTTGTTCCAAGCCCACAAATCCCCAGGCCAGTACTCCACAAAGGGGACAGAAGGAGCAGCAATCATTCCTCCAGGACTCTGCACCTTTTGTAGCCCCGTAACAGCAAAACGCTAAATTCTGATTTTCACCAAGACCGACTGGCAAAATGACCAGAAAAATTCGTATTAAAGCTATAAAATCAGGTATCAGTCACAGCAAGGAGCACCCCTCAGCTTTTACGTGGTAGGAAAAAAGGGGCTCCTTCAACCCACACCGGATCCATCACCCAGGGCTGATTTAATGCACACATGAAAGACCAAACTTACGTAACCCCTCCTCTTCAGCAAGAGGCACAAGGCAATTTTCTCGGCACAAAGACTGCAGGCACAGCTCTGGCCTGGGGAGAAGCACTGGGGGAAGATGGTTTAGGAGCAGCACGGATTCGCCACGGGCTCCAACACCAGCAGCTTGTTTTTCTGGTTCTTTTCCACCTCCCCTCCTTGCCAGGGATGGAGCAGGCAGGTACCTTTGTTATCAGCGCAGATTTTGAGGAGATATCAGCTGGGTCATAAACTATTCATTAGTCCTGGAGTGCTGAGGTCACCTTTGAGACAAGAGCTGGCTGGAAAGGCTCATATTCAAAGCTGAATAGAAAGGGTCTCAATCAATCAAACACCCTCAGCAAGAGCTAATTGCAATCAATTCATAATTATTACAAGCTGTGAAGAACAGTTTTTAAAGTAACTCAAACTAACGCTGGAAATTAAAGCTGTAGCTTTAATTCTCTAAGTGCAGTGCTATAAATGACTTTCAGTACTGGTAACGACTTAATTAAATGTATCTAAAGCCAGGGAAACACAGACTGGGAACAGGCAGGTTTGGGTTGTGGGTAAGTTTTGGTTTCTTGTTGTTGTTGTTGGTTCGGGTTTTTTCTTCGTTCCCTAAAATTAAGTTTTCTAAAAAAAAAAAAAAATCTAAACACAACCATTAGCAACAACCTACAGCAGTCTTTTCACTGGGCTGAAGCAAATGTGAGTCAGCTCTTCAAAAGTCACCGCAGCACTTAATGAACAACTTGAATTCTCCTAATTCAACACCATCAAAGTGCCCCAAGAGAGTTCACAATGAAGGATCACTCACTGCAGCTCTCTGGTCATTGACGGCCACGACCAAAAATGGAATTTGAAAGCAGGAAAAAGAAAAGAGAAAACCAGCGAAGTCTCCAAACATGCAATTCTTACATTTACTGCTGTTGTTTCACATTTTACTGGTGCCTGAATATTCCATCGTAATTCAAATCAAGACGCCAGCCAACAACTTTAATTACTAAAACCAGATTTACAAGGTAGGTTAGAAAGTGCATCAAAAACTGAGGGGTGCAAGGATGGAGTTAAGGTGTATTTCGGATTTTGCCAGTGGAAAAGTGCCCTTAAAATGTATTTATTCCAAAGAAGCACTGACGCAAACGCCCCAAAATTCTGAAGAGCACCAACCTACGTGCTGGAAGAGTCGTGATTCAGGTGTAACCCCAAACACCCAGGCATGTAATTAGCAGCAGGGTAATTAACCATGAGCTAATTTCCTCCCAAGGAAAGGGTGGGGCGAGATGATCTCAGGCTCGTGAACAGAAAATACAAAAGCCATTAGACAGCTCGGGAATTAGGCAAGAAAGCTGCGTGTTATCTTCGCAGTGCTCGCGCTTTTAACGTGCATTTTTCTTGCAATTGCAGGATTTTAGGTACAGCAGTTGTAGGATAAACAGTGCCGGCTGCTAAAAAACATTCCCAAGGAAAGAAACAGCGGCTGCTTTGGTGAGCACCCACCTCAAACAAACCACAGCGCTGGGTCCTGCCATTCGGAGGGGAAATTGCAGCCACCGCTCCAAACCTCCAAAATCCTGCTGGCCACAAGGCTCCCGCTCTCGATTGCCTCAGCTTGGAGCTGTGTTTTCCCCCTCAAATGTCAGCACAGGCCTGGGGCTACAGGTTTGGTTTGTCCCCACGGAATGACCACGCTGTGAATGACCAGGCTGTGTCTCACCACCTCCATGTGACCCATAACTCTGCTCCTAAACGAAATCACAGGAAACATCTAAAAACTCTTTGTGTTGCTTGACTGGGAATTCAGAATAAAAAGAAGATTAGCTAAAACTGCTAAAATCTCCTCAGAAACAGCTTCTACACGCTGTTTCTTGCCAACCACACTCTCCCGGGCACAGATAGAAATTAAGTTGCCTAAAGCCTCAGAGAAAAAAATTTCAAAACGTTTTATACACCCTGTACCTGACTTGTTACAAGTGGCATTTTAACAGCACTTCACCAGAAAGGTTTCTAGGTCTAGTTTGAGATCACAAGTAGTTAATCATGAGAAAACAAAGCCCCAAGCATAACTGGGGATTACATAGCAAAAAAAAGGAGCTGAAGAAGATTGTTCTAGCTTAAATAACACCACAGAACAAAATTAAATACCAGAATCACGGCCTGTCTTCAAGGTTATAATCAGTTTGTTGGGTAAAGCAGTCTTAGGAATTGGTGTAATTGGCTTTATAGCCTGTTCTCCCCTTCCACTGTGTGTTGTTTTGGGCTTTTTCCCGGTCAGCAAAACATTAAACTGAGCTACAATTCTCCTCCTAATCCTCCCTGCTGCAAAAAACACTTTTGTAACCGTGTCCAGAAGGTCAGCAGATCCAATTCCTGAGTGAAGCACTGCTCCTGGAAAACACCACGTCCTTCTCTGCTGATCGGGTTTGGTCACTGGCCTCAAAAAAGTGTTGGGTAACTGGAAAACCAAGAGCAGCTCAGTGCAGTTCCCAAAGTCCTGGTGTGAGGAGCTTCACTGCTTCAAAAAGTAGTTTCAAATGAGACCAAACAGCAGAAGCATGGCAAGTCGATTATGGATTTAAATCACAACCCCCACAGTGCCACCCTTTTCCCCCCAAACCTGCTAATTCCCAGCACTGGGCCCCACTCAGCCAAAAAAACCCCAAGTTTACTTTTGCCTGTAAAACCCTCTCCAGGGGGTTTTCTCAAGACAAACCAGGGCCCCCATCACAGCCCCTGCCACGGAGCAGCAGGATTTCAGAGAGCACTGAGCCACCCCCGCAGAGAATTTCTCTGGTAATTCATCATTCATCTCCCAGTATCTCACACCCTCTCTGAGCCACTCCCTGCTTCAAGGGAACAACCTGAACCCCACACAAAGCCCTACGAGCAGTGACAAACACCCACAAAAACATCCAAAATGCACCGCTCAGCATCTTAAGTATTCTCCAAAATTCACCTGGCTTGACTTTAAAGGACTTTGACCCCCAGTTGTGCAGTGAGAAGCCACACAGGGGCAATACTTACAGGAAAAAAGCCAAAACCTCCTTGATCCGCAAGGAACTCATAAGGAAAACGGGCTGGGGTGGGGGACTATCGGTAAAGCTATCAGTGACACCTGCACCCTGTTAACTACCGGCACAGGCCCATGGAATTAATTAAAATATATAGGTAATAAAAATTAGTTTTAGCAGCTGCACATGGAGGAAGGTAAACACCCCCAAAAACATCCCAAAAGCAGTGCTCGGCATCTTAAAAACCTCCAAACTTCACCCGGCTTGACCTTAAAGGACTTTAATCCTCAGCCGGGCAGCGGCAATACTTACAAAAAAAAAGCCCAAACCTCCTTGATCCACAAGGAACTCATGAGGAAAACAGGCTGGGGGGGCATAGTGGCAAAGCTGTCAGTGACACCTGCACCCTGTTAACCACCGGCACAGACCCATCGAATTAAAATATACCTATACATCTAATAAAAATTAGTTTTTAGGAGCTGCACACGGAGGAGGGCGGTTGGCCAGGTTTCCGCATATCCCGGTGTTTATCCCGATCGCTGCCGCCCTGCGGGGCCCAGGGACCCCTCGCCCAGGCCCAAGGCGGCAGCGGGGCCGGCGTGAAGCCCCTCGGCGGGGCGGACACCCACCCCGGACCCTCAGCACGACCAATAACCGGCGGGACACGGCCACCCCCGCGCGTCCCCGGCCCCGGGCGGCCCCGCCGGGCCCTCACCCCGCGGCTCTCACCGGCTGCCCC
>VYZQ01020046.1:0-15544 GCA_013400655.1 Mystacornis crossleyi
TCCATAATCTTTCCTTGGTCGCTTAAGCAAATGGAAACTGAGTTAGAAAACTTCCATTTTAACTAATCTTTTTGCTTTTGCTGTTCTATATCCCTAAAGAATTAAAACATGGGAGAGTTTATACTTTCTGTTAATGTAGGAGTCACTGTGACAACCTTAAAGGGAGATGAAACTTAAGAGTTTGAGTCACAGCATCTTTCAGTCCCTATATTAAGACGCAAGAGATATTCCATGCTGAAGGTTACAGACAGTACCTGGTTGTGATGTGTTACTGTGGATCACTGAGAAAAGAGCGAGCTGGTGTGCTGGGGACATGAGTTTTGGTGGGGTTTGGAGTAGGAATGAGCTGTGCAGGACAGCACAAGGAACAGAGCCAGAACAGGAAAGAGATATTTGGCCATGAGCATGAGGGATAAGCTTATTGTTGGAAGAGCAACAAGAGGGAGAAGCCAGGGAAAAAGAATAGTCATAGCAGGAACTAAATCACATCTTTGGAGGTGTAGGAATAGTAACAGACTTACACAACAGATTGGTGAGGGTAAGTCAGAAGACACAAAAAACACAATAGAATTCCTATGAAAAAAAGAAATCCACACAAATAACAAAATTCCTTCATAATTCTGAGCGCTAAACAAGCTTCATGGGCACCTAACTCCAAATTCCCATGTTTCAAAGTCTAGATTTTGCCCATTACTATCAAATTGAAGTATGTGGGATGCAACACAGAGGTTTCCCCAACAGCTAGTGAGTGTCCAGCACAGGGAGGAGGCAAACATGTCCAAGGCAGGATTCCTCCCTGCCGGGCACAGGCTCAGATTCTGGAAGAAATGTTGCAGTACATTATACTGAGCAGCTGAACCCATGTGTACCTGTGTGACTGACCGTTTCTGATCAATTTGATATTCAAATTGATTTCTGTTATGACTTAATTAGTACCAAAGCTTGAACCAGCAGCGTTCATGCTGTCAGCCTGAAGGATAAGTAGACATGGCAGCTGTGATGTGTCTTGATTTTAAGTAAGGCTTGGCACAGTGCTGCATGGCACTCTTGTGCACAAACTTGGGAAGCAAAACCCACACAAGATTGGCACAACCAGTGGAAAAACTAGACTGAGTAATCTATCAATAGCTCCTTTTCAAGCTGAGAGAACATTCAATTGTGGTCATCAGAAATCTATCCTGGGTCCAGAACTATTCAATATTTAAATTTGTTATTTTGACAATGGGAGGACAAGCGTGCTTATGGGATTTGCGGGTAATACCAAGCCAAAAAGGATTGTCAGCCTTTTGGAGGACAAAATTAAAATTCATAATGATCTTTGTAGACTGAAGAAATTATGTAAAATCCAATGAGATGAAATTCAGTAAAGACTAGTGGTTAGAAAAAGGAAAAATCAAATATACAAATACAGAAGTATCCAGTTTTGGCACCATGCTTCAAGAGTGATAGACAAATGTGAGAGAGATCAGAGTTCTAGAAAATTTAGCTTGCGTAGAAAGATGAAAGGAACTGTGTGAAAAGAAAAGAATATGCTGAATATAAAAATAAATTTAATATATCAATATATTTTATATAATAAGCAACATATCCTAATATAGCATAAAATATAAAATAATATAGTAATAATTATAATTAATAAAGATACATGAATATGGTTGTTAATAAATGCCAGGTCGTTACAGTGAAGATTAGATATTCTCAGTATCTAACAAGGNTCAAATATCTTTGTTTCAGAAACAGGCACTGTAAAACATCAAGTTTAGTGGACCTTTACCCTTTTCCAAGTCCTTGATATTTATGTAGAAGTCCACAGCTGGGGATCTGTTGTACCCATCCCAGAGGTAGAATGTGAAGCTGTCTTGTTTCTTGGACCCCACAGTTCCTGTGTGGACATATCTTACAAGGTAAGAATATGATGAGTTTTATTTGCAAGGAGAGTTTAGGAGTAGATTTTAAGGGAAAACTCTTTGTACTTTTAGGAAGATAACACTATAAGAAGAGCTACCTTGAGAGGTTATGAAGTCTGAAATTTTTAAGCATTGGTGGCATGAACATCTCTTTATGGTGATTTTTGAATACCAATCCTACTTCATGTGAGGGGATGTATTAGGTGGTAGTTCTTCAATAAATCTCTGCTAGACAGGGATGTAAAGGGGGATAGTGTGTAGGAATGAATGTGTGAAAAATTGAAGTATCTGTATTTTTGTTCTGTAGTGTATCTTCACCTTTGTATTCTCTCTGCTCCTCATGGGAGCAAGCTGTCTTGTGTCTGTGGTCTTCAAATAATATGGGCAAGGCCCTGTGCAGTCTTAGCTTCAGAGTCATTTCTGCTTTGACAAGACTGGAAGAGTTGACTCCAGAGTTGTCTTTCAGCCTCAGTTAATCTGTGAATCTGTTTTGTATGGCCTAAGATCTATCAAACCTCTTGCTTCAAAAAATTTAAGGAAAAAAGGTTTGACAATTTCTACTACCAAATAGATAGGAACTTCTGAAAATATTGATCTTGCTTGGAGGTGATAGAATAACAAAAGAAAATAAACAGATGCTGTGTTTATCTCCTTTGTATTGTATGCTAAACTGATATACTTTAAAACATGTAACTAAGTCCATTAGGAAATTATAACAAGCATTCTCTAAATATCACGAGCCAGAAGTTGTATACAGTATTTGCATAAAAACGGGCAGGTTCAAATCAATTCAGAGTTTTTTAAAAGATTTGGCAACTTTGCCAGTATGGATAGAGCATGGCAGTGGAAACTATGAAGAAAGCATGTCTACTTGCAGGTATAAGAAACTTGATGGCATTCACTTGCTCATATCTGCAGCAGGTCAGGCAACTATGACAACTCTATGATAATCATTGTACTTTGCAGCAACTTCTTCCATTTAATTCCTTGACGCTGATCCCAGAACAAGAGGATGTATATATTGCTGTGTTGGTGGACAGCTAAGTGTCTCCCATTCAAATGTAAACACAGAGATTAAATTTATAGCAGGATATGGCACAGTAGACTGTGTCATGAGTCAGAGTGAGACAATGTATGAATAGCTTCAAGGTCAAGAGACTGAAAGTGTGACGGGCTGATCTTCGTGTTTAGCTTATGGATAGAGAAGCTTGAAACATTTGTGAAAATGGCTTTTGTTTCTAAAAAGCTGTTTCATGGAGCTGGTGGAAACAGTAGCACCTTATCTTTGCTTGTTGCTTCAAAAAGAGAATCAAGTTGCCTGTTGACCTGTGCGTCGTGCATTCTCACACTGGTCTCCTGGCCTGCCTCTGGGTGGCAACTGGCTGATTTCCTGGACAGCCGCATGACTTCTGTGGTGCTCTGGTCCTTCTTACCAATGTACAACCACTGAAAATTTGCTAGCATGTTGATCCAGTTGCTTCAGATTTTGAAGTTGTGGACAATGACCAGTTGAGTGATTGCCTTGCAGTACAGAGTGGCTGACTTCTCATGCCCACCATTGCAGTGTCCATTGGGGAAGCTCCACTTTAGTTTCCTGAGGAAGTTCAGATATTGGGTAACAGTATGATGCTCATGAAGATCAGAACGAACACATCAGTTAGTGGACTACACACCGAGGTGCACAGGCTGGGGAAAGGAGACACTTCATGAATTCTGTTGTCTCCCAGCAAACGAGTCACAGCATTTGCACCCTGGTAGACAGCACAGCCTGAAAGAACAGTGTAGTTAGGAATGCAAGGCAGACTGTGAGGTAAAGAGAACATGGTGCACTGGAAAGCTATGTTTGCCTTATCATATGCAACCACATGCTAGTTTCCTCTCTCCACCCCCATCTTGTTTCCTTCAAGGCAAATTATAGATCCTTGAAGACCTTTTGAAGCAGGATATGACTGAATTTCAAATCTTTTCTTTATTGTGCATTGTGAGAAGGGAAACTGTTGGTAACCTCCCTACATGACTTCTGTTCAAGCAATACTTTTCTCTGTCTGGCTGCAGGTTTGTCTACCTCTGTGTGATATTTCCTGCCCCAGTTCTCTATGTGAGGTTTAACTGAGCTGTAGCAAGTGTGACAGTGCATGGGTCCTTTATTTTCTTGAACAAATGGCTGGCTTCTAAGACAGTCTTCACTGTCCTGTAGCTCTTGATAAAGTCTCTCACCATCTTTCTTGTAGATTCCTTTCAGGTACTGGAAGGCTGCAATATGGACGGCTTGAAGCCTTCTCCAGGATGAACAATCCCATTTCTCTCAGCCTTTTCTTGTAGGAGAGGTGCTCCATCCCTCTAAACACCTTAGTGACTCTCCTTTGGACTCACTCCAACAGGTCCATGTCCTTCCTGTGCTGAGGACCCCAGAGCTGGATGCAGCACTGCAGGTGGGGTCCCATGAGAGAGGAGCAGAGAGGTAGAATCCCCTCCCTCACCCTGCTGGCCACGCTGCCTTCGATGCAGCCCAGGATATGCCTGGCTTTCTGGGCTGCGAGTGTAAATTGCCAGGTCACTGCAAGGTAAATTTTTCAGCCCCTCATCTGCCAGCACCCCCAAGTGTTTCTCGATAGAGTTGCCCTTGCTTTGCTCAGGATTGGGAACAAAGGGGTACACTAAACATTTTGTGGAAACTCCTGTGGGAAGGGTAATCATGAGTAGGGGGTATGGTAGTAACCTGGGAGCTGCTGTCCTTATCCCCACAAGGGATCTCTATATCAGTGAAGGTTTGTGAATCAAAGCCCTGTGCTAGCCTAAAGCCAGTGCGATTTTCTCATATAGCAGAATCCATGGGATTGCTCACTTAAAGGCACATTTATGACGGCTTTAAGTGGAAGGTGTTCACTGGGGGAAACTGAATCCACTCTTGGATTTGCTAATTCAGTGCAATTTACGCCCATAAACCTAAGCCAGTCAGTTAGTCCAGCCTCAGTCTTTTTACTGTACAGCCTCAAGCCTGTGGGAAACATCAGCTCTGAACTGTCTGTCCACTCTATACAGAACACATTATGCCACAGCTTCCAGCTGCAACGCTGATTGCATTCACTTGTTTGCACTGCTGGAATAAGAAATTATTTCTTGTCTCGCCAAGACTAGGTAAAGACATGCATTGTTAACAACTCTGGAACTCAGCTAAAATAGGTTTGGTGGGTTGGTTTCTTCTTTTCATGCCTACTGAAGGTGAGATGATGTAACACTGCCTCTGTGTAACAGAAAGAACTTGAGGGCATGGATTCCCAATATGGTTTCTCTTGCATTTGCTATTTCAGGTTTGAAACCCAGTTTCTGTGGGAAAGGGAAAAAGAGCGGAATGATGAGGTGATATGCTGTCAGAATGCTGGGACTGGTGCAGATAGGCGAGTTCCCAGCCTTGCTGCTGTCTGTGCAGTCTCTAACATGTCATGCAAACTCTGTGTCTGCTTTGAAAAGCTGTGCAACAAAGCTGCTGTTTCCATGCCCCCCATTGTGTGCTTGTTCCATTTGTTTAGCTGTTGCCTTTTAAGCTGATTCTTTCTCATACAGGTCAACTTATTGTGTTCTTTCTGGCTTTGCATCTTGTTGCTGTTGGTTACTCATCTGCTTTCCTCCACTGCATGTCAATATGTACACAGTACCACAAGATGATGGCTGCTCAAACTAACAGCAACTATTTTTCAAAATGTACAGCTAGGTAACAAATTTTTTTGTGCATCTCTGCTTCTATTTTGCTTCACAAAGCAAACATGGAAACTATTCCACAGCTGAATTTCTCGGTCTCTTTCTGCTACAATTTTCAGGCATGGGTATGAAGAAGAGGCATGACAAAGGGAAAAGATAAAGCAAGTAAAAAACACACAAGACCAAAACAAACCTCAAAATGCCTAGGCTGAAGTGTATCTCCAGTCTGCTTCTGGCCCTGAGGTTGTCACTTCTACAACATAAAGCCAAACTCTGCGGGACCCGTCTACAGCCTTGGCCTGAGTTTCGTGTGATGTTTCATTATGGGTTTTGTTTTACCTCAAACCAGTGTACCTCTAATTTTCAAATCCTAAAGCAGTTCTAGAATCAGTCTCTCCTTTTGTAAGCTTAGCACACAAATATTCTCATATCTTGACTTGTTTTGGTGTTTTTTGCTGTGGAGGAGAGTTACTGTGCATCAGGTGCCAGCAGTGCCTCTGTGGGTTTGTTTGCCCTCTACTGTCACCCTGATCATAGCTCCATCTGGGCCTTTTAAAACAGTGCCCAGCTCACTTGTGGTCTCACTTCTTTGCTACCTCTGTCCCATGGCTGTACCAGCAGCTACCAAAAGCTGAGTTTGCAAAACTGCTCTTCACCTGCCAGGTTAAACATTTCTTCCCTGTGTTGGCCGGTGTCCATCCGAATGAGAGGCAGCTCTGGCTTGCTTTGAGTGCAGTAGTAATCATTCTGCCTGTTCCTCAGAGCCCTTTCCCCAGCCAGCATCTATTTGCTTAATGAGCCAGCCAGCTTGGCATTTGCATATCCATATCTGAGGGCCAGTGTCTTAATTTTGCTGCTGGCTTGGTCCAATTTCCTACATTTATTTCCAGTGGTGGTAATGGGGGGAGGGCAGACAAATGATAGAAATAAATGAATCTGGATGATGCCTCCTTTTGGCTGCTGGCAGTGTCCTGTTTGCAAGGATAAAACCCTTCATAAGCTGTGAAAGTCTCCCCTTACAAGAGAAAGGCCCATGTGGTGGCAGAGAGTATGAACAGAGGGGGAAATCTCATACTGGGGTTTCTTTTGATGGTGTTTTTTTTTCTGTGTGTCTTGTGAGGTCTGCACCACTGTGTACTTGACTGGTATTTAACCTGGTGATGCTCTGAGCTGGTTCTGCAGTTGTTAAGTGTTATGCAGAAACAACAGACTGAGAGAAGCTGCCAGACTGACTGTACTGAATTTCAAAATGTCTATGCAGTTACTCTGATATTTTCCCCTGATGGTGGAAAGAAGATTTTTTTTTTGGTCCTTCTGACAGCAAACACTTCAATTTGTCAAATACTGTATCATGGATAGACAAGTTGGTTCCTCAGCTTCTGGAAGGAAGAAACTAGTTTAGAAGAGGTTGATAGTTCTTGCCAGATACATCCCCCTCAGTGGTTCCTTACTTTTGAATAAAGGTACTTCACCCTTTGAAGCACAAAGGTACATTTTACAAGTAAGAAAACAAAGGATGATCATGAAATGAAATCAGAAACCTGGAAGCATGGAAGCAAATAAAACTCCCAAACTCTCAAATGTTTCCACTGTCATTAATTTTAAACTATCAGATCTGAAGGTATTTTAGGACTTAAAAGCTAAGATCTGGGATCAGGAGGTGGGAGTTCTGCTCCTGCTTTGATCATTATTGAAAAAAACGTTTATATGCAACTGTATCTAGAATTTGCTTTAGAAATACTACTTGCATTCTTTATCTGAAGAAAAGCATTGCCACTCATCCCATGCCCTGATTCCATGTAGAAGCCTTGCATGTAACTACGTATTTCTGTGGTTTTTCAGCATTGCTTTGTGATTTTCTTTGGGAAGTATTTTGGCATCACTGAAAGCAGAGAGACACTGAAGGGATAAAGATGCAAAGTAATGCGTTTTGTCTTTCACAAGGGCTAGTTTATGTTTTATCACTGTCCGGGGATGACTGGACAGAACTCCTCTTGGGTTTAGTTAATAATAATCCAGCTGAATCAGTAGTATGATGTTTCAGCATCTTTCCTTCCTCTGTCTGCAGGACCCGGATGTGCTATTTAATTCAGTAGACCTATGCTTTTACAGGCAGGGGAATGGGACAAACCCAGGAGAAAAACATGGTTGGACAGAGGTTACAAAAGTTATTTTGTACAACTCTTAGTGATGTGTCGTGGTTGTAGGGGAAAATACATTCCACATCACCTTTGCTTGCTAGTCAAGAGAGCAGGAGTGAACCTTTTATCTAGGTTAGTCCAATATGCAATTATGAATAGGCTCCCTCCTTAGAAGTGAGTGACTTAATATTGATATTCTGTAAATAAGGAAGAAGGATGGATCACAGAAGCTAGAGGCCAAGGCTTCTAGGACGTGAGGGAGCGTGACTGATGTGGAAAAGGGCAGGCTGTCAGCATCCTGGTGTCCGGCTTAGTACCTTGCCTAACAGTGATTTCTGGCAGGCTGTCAGGTTTCAGTGAAAATGAACATCAAATTGGTGATTCATAGCCAGTGCCTTTAAAACAGCCTGCTTGCCTCCAGATGGACTATGAGGAGAGTCGTTGTTCCTCCATGCTTCCCTACCTTGCTTGCAGTCAGGTGCTTCCTAACTGGTCACTGCTGGTGCCCACTGACAGTGCAGTACTTCAGCCCCAGCTCTTTAAGCCATTTACTGCCCCCTCTCCTCCTCTGTTGCTTCCCTAGCCAGCTCCCAAACTGCGGGCAGTGCTTCCTGTAAAGATCTCGCTATTTCAGTCCTGTGGCATCTCCAGGGTTCAGGTTCTTTTTAACTTTGTTGTGGAGAGGGGCTCTGCAACTGGACCGCACTGATCTTTCCTTCCTGCTTGGTTGGGGTGGAGAGGTGTTTTCTGGTAATGGACCAACAGATTACTTAGAGACGTTATCCATCACACAGATAGAGAGAAAATCTGCAGATTTTCTTACAGGGCTAAAGATTTCAAAGGGTGCTGAATGCGTCAATGCTAATCCTGCACTGGGCAAAATGCCAGAGTCTGCCTAATGCCTTTGCTGGACTGACATTCAAGCCTCCATCCTAATGGATGCCAAAGCGGATCCCTCCACCTCACAGAGCCATTAATTAGAGCTTAATGACTTTCTGAGAGAAAGGCCTCGGAAATGAGATTCAGAGAATTTCCTACTGATAATGTTTGGCGTAAGTACCAGGTTGGCCTGCTTTGGTCAGACTCTGAGGTCTCTTAAGTCAAATGGTCTGTGCTTCTGTTTACAATATCTACCTTTTTTTTTCTGTCACTGTCACATAAAACACAAATCTATTCTGTGTAGAATGACAGTTTCTCTTACTTCTGAAGCCATTTTAGGTCTTCTCTGGGCATTAAATGAGTTTTAAACTCTGCTGATACTGGCATGGCTCTTGGAATGACAATTCTGTGTACACACAAAACTCTTTTCAGTCCCAGGTTCCTGCAATTGTGGTTTCTATGAATTTTTACTTTATCTAAAGTTGGGTCTGATTGTATAAAGATCCCATTTTTAAATTTTTATTTATTTTTCTTTTTTTTAGATAACGCCACCTCTTTTTTTCTTTTCCTTGACATTGAATTTGGTGCTCATTTTCCAGCAGTTTCACTTTAAAACTCCCATTTTCTTAACAGAACCAAGATGTGGGCTCTCCAACAGACACAGAGTAGTTTTTCCTTCTTAAATATTAGTGTATTGGGGGGTTTTATGTATATATATATGCTGTACCTGTAAGGCTTTTTTATTTTTTATACTTTAGTGCTTCTACCTGTGTTATTTTTGCCAAGCCAGGATCTTCAATTTCATTATAAAGTGAACCAAAGCTGAAGAAAATTTGAATGAGTATGGCTTTTCATTTCTTCATCATGGGATTTTTTTAATGTGTAAATTACCTTTTTTTCATATTTTCAAACATACTGAGAGTAAAAAGGTATCTTGAGCTACATTTAAAATCCTAGTATAATCTCACAGTTGAAAAGATGTGTAGGAAAAGAGGAAAACCAGAAAATGTTGCCCTTCCACTGTGCACTTTACATGATAGGTTGGTGCTGTACTTCAACTCACAAAAGAGAGCAAAGCTGTGTAGGAGCCATGGGGTGCGCATGTGTGTACCTGTGCAAGTACGAGGCAAGGGGGTGATTTAACTAGAAGCATGATGGGAGAGTTTAACCATGAGTGGGAGAAGAGAGGCATTCTGGGATGTTTCTGAGGGGGTCTGCACACTCCAAATCCTCAAGGAAGGACATGGGAATTGTGCCTTTTGTAGCTGAATGGTTCACAGTGTGTAATGCCAGGAGCAGCCTTCCGTCCCTGCACTGCTTCATGATCACGAGGCTCAGTTTTACTGTCATCTTTGTCTCACCCACTTATTTCCTCTTTTTTGAATGAATTAATCTCTCTTTTTTGAGCTTAGGATGCCATAAATTTACCAGAGTGACTCACAGAATTACTGTCCCTTTCAGTGCTCTAAGGAAAAGAGACTGGCACCCCCCAGCTCCAGGGCAAAAGTACAGCCGGACGTGACTTCATGGTGTGACAGGACATTGTGATCAACCCGCTCTGGTGATGGCCCAGCATATGACTGACTGGGGAGGGGGCTGGTTCAGAGAGGCCTTTGGCTCAGGCTTGGGGGGAACATGGGATGTCCAGGCTGTTGCTGTGCCATGTGTGTGTTTGTTGGCTACTTTAACTATTTTGTTGGCTGCCACACTTGGTAGTGGTGTGCACTCACTCTTTCTTTGGGTTAGGATAACACGGTGCTGGAACAAGGAGAGCATTCAATTTTTGGAATCTGAACTGATTTCTAGGATGGGAAACTGTAAACTGTAATTTGGAGTGTGTATTTAATAAGGACGGGGGACTGATTATTTGAGAAGGATGGTAGATTGCCTCTTACTGTAGTACCTACAGACCTTTCCGATACGTAAGCATAACATACGTAACAGCCTGAGTTGATCTCATTAGAATCTAAGAAATCACTGGGCTCACTTTTACCAGATTGATACTGTGTCTATCCAAAATGCAGTTGTAAGCTGTGTCTGACTTGTGGACTCCAAATTTCTCACCCACACAATGTGAAAACAGGGAAAAGTTCAAATTTGATATTTGAGGGCCCAGATCTATTTTGCTTCAGTGATAGCAGTAGTGGCTGTTGCTGTGCAACATTTTGTTTGGACAGCCAGGAGTCAAAATCTTTAAACTATATCTTCTGGCAGAGGAGAGGGAAGAAGGAAAAACAGATTGTTTAAATGTATTATTTTAATCATATAGGAAAGTGGCAGGAGAGGATGTGGCTTTCATGTGTCTTCATGTAAAGGTTGTAGATTTGACCAGATTTCTCTTTCTTCCTTTTCTCTTATGTTCTGAAGAAAATAAAAAAGAAGCCTCCTTTTCACAGCTGATTTTATAATTATTTTCCAGCAAGCTTTGAAAAATGTTCAGGTTTTGTTTAAAAATAATTGCCTAATATTTTCACTTTTCTGCATGGTCATAAAACTACAGACAAAGATCTAAGTCATATGACTTGCAAGGACTGATGTCAGACTGGAATTCTCTACTACATTGGATACAGCTGGGAACCTGAGTCTGGTCTCAAGGCTGGTGCCTTGTAGAACGATGGCTGCAGTACAAAGGCTTTCTTTGGGTAACATGAAATAATTATAACAGGAATAAAATACATGAAGCACATATGTGCTTCTTTGGTGTGGGGTGGGAATGATGGGAACAAGGCATACATGCAAGGCCCTAATTCTGGGCCTTTCAAATTGCTTAAGCTTGAGGAAGCTGAAGTAGATGTAGTTTTGAAGAAGCATATAGGGAAGCATTCACCAAGGATGACTTGAACAAAAAAAAGCAAAGGAAACAGGTTTCTGCTTCCCCGTTGAACAGGAGGGGGTGGGGACAGGGAGAAAAGTTGAGAGAGTAGAGAATGGCATGAGAATAAGGTGAAAGAGGGCAATTCAGCAGTCAGCACTTTCCCATCTCCGGAGGCTTGCGTTTAAGCACATCCATCCAGTGCAGCTGCAGATTCATTTTAGGAATCAGGAAATAAGCTGAGTGGCAAAGAAAGATAGGAACTGACAGCTCTCACTGTTCAGGCTCACCCCTTCGCACTGGGAGAGCAAGTAGAGAAGAGCTTTTCTCCTGCGGAAGCGTGTACCACTCACCAGCAGGATCACAGCTTAGTGGAGAAAATGGGGTAGAGAGAGAAGGACTTGGGAAGTGTATGGTCCCAGCTGCCTGGGTGAATTAAGCACGGTGCCTGTGTGAGTTTCGCTGACTCTGTGCCTCCGCGGGATCAGGGCTGGGGAGACATGGGATGGGAGAGCAAATGACAGGTGTGAATCTGCTGACATTTTGTTTCCAGTGGCTTCGCCATTAACAGCTAAGCTCATGCTCTCTGCTTTAACAAAACCATTTTAGAGCCCCATTAGTGCTGTCTTTGTTTTTTCTAGCCTGTTTCATGTATAATTATATCTTGTTTATGGAAAACCCTGAGGTGAAGTGGAAGCAATTTCTCTTCATTCCAGGTGGCAGCAGAGTGGAAGCCAAATCCTGCTGATGCCAAAGACCAGTGTGTTCCTGAGACTTCGTGCTTCTTCCTTTTTCCCCTCCCATTAAATTTTTGCCAGGACCAAAAAACCCACCAACTTGATGGGTGATTTTTCTTGGAATTACTGAAGACGGCCTATGGGCTCTTTTACACCATTTCGAATTGCACTGCCTTTTGTGGAGCCTGAGGTGAGAGGGGACACCTGTGTGCAGGCAGATCATGTCCTTGACTGTGCCACAGCAGGGTGCTTCCATCATGTCTCTGCTCTTATGGTAGTGCTTTTGGCAGCTGAACATACCTGTGACAGAGAGTCTCATCTAGCATCTTCTGGTCTTTCATGATTACCTGTCAGAGGTTTTTAAAAATTGTAGTGCTTCTACTATCACAAACCAAGACTGATTACAAACTACGTCCCTGGTGGGTAGCAAGTAGAAGCCAGCAGTCAGCAGTATCTGCCCCTCAGATTCTTAGAGTGCACGTGTGGTGCGTAGCATTGACTACCCATCCAGCTGTCAACTAGCCCATAAATAATAGACATGTGTGGGACACTGAACGAGGCACTGAATATGCAAGCTGAGTGAAGTGTACCCCTGCCCTAATAATGTTTAGCTACAGCAGTAGCAGAAGAAATGCTAGATTTAACGTGCTTTTTCCCCTGTGTTACTTTTGGTCACTTAGTTGGCTTCTGTTCGGGGGTACCTGTGTAGTCTGTGAGTTACAAGAGTCACAAGAGGCCAAAGTAGTGTAGCCTGCTCATCATTTTCATAGTGCATTTTTATAGGGCTGTATATGGTGCTTCAATGATAAACCTATGTAATCTTGCAGTTTCTAAGAAGGAGTGTATAGAAATTGGCCTATTGGTTTATACTCTTTCTAAATTCTAAGTCTTATTAAGCAAAACACTGCATTGAAGTAACTTTTATTTTTGATTCTCCCCTTCCCACAAACTAGAACTAGAAATATTTTAATTTGACTTCAATTTAATGTTTCATTTAGAATGAAGTATTTTTATTTCCAGATAATTACAGTAAAAGCCAGTGAAAAATAAACAATACATCAAAGAATTGCCTGATATCCAGTTATTTCATATTTGGTATCTGACTTGTTCAGGTATTTTCTCAGAATATGAGAAAAAGAGAGAAGTTCAGCTTGCTCTTCTGGATCAAGACCTGGACTCTAAATTACATTCTCTGTCTCTGTCACCAGTACTGAGTTTCTAAGTTTGTTTAAATTACTATTGCTGTACTTAACTTTATTCGTGAGTCTCATCTTCATTCAAATGTGACCTGCACTGTGGAGAGGCTTGCTGAGCCCATCCTAATGACTGGTTAAAGCCACAGTACTCTGTCTTGCTTGTGTGCTGCCGTTCCACTTTCTTACAGATTAGTCAATCAGGAACATTTTCCCTAGTGACTTCAGTGAAGGTAAAATCAGATGAATGATAACGTAAAGTGATTGAGGAAGAGTGATGGAATATGCTTCAGTTTATAGTCTGCTTTAAAAAACAGAGTCCTCTCAAACAGCCTCACTGCAGCTACACCAGCATCTACTTGTTGCAATTTCTCTGCAGTTCCTTGCTTTAGTCCTGTTTGCTTCATATTCTCTTGGACTTTAGGAGCACCTAAAGTCAAAGAAAATGTCCTGGAAGAAGTTGTGCCTTCTTTTTTAGCTTCATTTATCCATACCTTTCCACCTTCTGTTGCTGCCTGAATACCTTCCAAGTAGATCTTGTTGGGGGGAAGCTCACGCTGAAAGGTGGCCTGATAGCAAATATCAAGTTATTAAAACTAACTGAGTGAGAAACAAGGAACCTTTCCTATCTTCAGAGGAGAGCTCTGCAAGTGCTTCAAAGCATTGACAGAATAACAAACAATTTCCAGAGAGAAACAGTGTGTAGGGAATTAAACATTTAGACAAATTATGGAGGCTGCTATGCATAGAAAATTGTGTGTAAGATGCATAACTATATGTAAGTATATGTAATTGCAGAGTATTTGAATGAGGGAAGAAATAACTTCCTCAGGCTGGGTGAAGTGCTGGTGTATGGGCAAGAGCACGTTACCATGTTCTTCACCAGAGACAGCAGCAGAAGAAAGTCGTCACATAATGATTTTAAATTTCTTTGTGTGGGCAAACTGTCTGAATTATTGATGTTTTGCCTTGTCACCAGCAGCTCATGTTATGGAGATGTAATAACAGCTTCTCCTGTAGGTCACAGAGATCAACTAACTTCATCCTCAAGAGATTGCTTTACTTGTTCTTTCTTTTCCAGGTTATGTATTGATTGTTCAATTCATGTGGATGTCTGTTGTGTCCCTGTGATTTTGTGTTTGATTTTGAGGACTATCTTTACCTTAATAAACCAAATTTTTTTTTTCTTTTTTTGTGAGGCACATACAATAGCATGTGAATGAGAGCTGTGGCTTTGCAATTATGGATTTTCCTGAGTTAGTTTTCCAGTGCATATATGTATCACTTTGTGTAGTTTACAATCACACTGCTGTTTGGCTAGAGATGTGTGCTTTTAAGTTTCTAATACTGAGCTTTTCTTCAGTTTTATCTTTTTCATATAACATCTGCAGTAGTCCTTCCCTTGACCTCTCGTCCCACTTTGTATTCTTCCATGCCTATGCCTGCTTTACATAGTCTCCCATCAGTTTCATCTCCCATCAGAGGTTCCCAGACTCTTGAAAGATAGACTTTTTGCTCGCCTGTTTGCTCTTGTCCACTGATTTTAACTTAAAATTACTCTTCCCCCTCTCCCGATAATTTTGTCTTGATTTTTTGATTAGTATTTTTATTACTTTACTTTGGATTTATGTTGTGTTTGCTTGGAGTGTTTATTTTCAGTCTGTAATTGTATTCAAGGCAGAAAATATGTCTGCATTTAAACCACTGTGTAAATCCATGATGCATCTGATTTTAAGAGTTACACAAAATAATCCACAAATTCAGTAAAGGAAGGCAGCACAACCAGTGGGGTAAAGGTTGCAAAAGAAGTATTCTGCTTCCAAGACATATGGGTCTAGGAAAGGGACAAAACTCAATACCTCTGTTCTTCTTTCTAACTTTTATTTATGTTCCTCAGAAGTTGTTCAGATTCATGCTACAGCTGGGCAAGGGAAGGATTCAGATGCTATTAATATTGTTGGTAGAAAAAAAAAAAGGTCTCTCTCAGAGGCTTCTTTTGCTGTCTGCTTACCTTTACTAATTCATCTCGTAGCATCCTGTAGATGCCGGCTATGACCTGCCCTGTGCATTGGATAAACCTAGAGAGAGACCTGTGCTTTGTTAGCAAGCAGAACTTTCTTCCTATCAAAGTTGGAGAGTACAGAGGACAGCATGTGCAAGGGACGAATCAGGCACC
>VYZQ01020049.1:17558-29391 GCA_013400655.1 Mystacornis crossleyi
TACTGGACAGTGAATTGCAGTCATGTCACTGAATCACAGAAAGGTTGGATTTAGATGGGGAGTCTGGAGACCTTCTAGTTTGACCCCCCTGCAAGAGCAGGCTCACCTAGAGCCAGTTGCACAGGATAACATCCGGGGAGATTTTGATTTTCTCAGGGAAGGAAACTCTACAACCTTGCTGGGCAGCTGTTTCCAGTGTTCTGTCACCCTCAAAGTAAAGATGTTTTTCATCATGTTCAGATGAAACTTTCCGTGGTTTAGTTTATGCCTGCTGCCCCTTGTCCTGTTTCTGGGCACCACTGAAAAGAGTCTGGCCCCTTACTCTTGCTTGGCCTTAAGATATCTAAGATTGACAAGATTCCCCCTCAGTCATCTCTTCTCGAGGTGAAACAGTCCTTGTATGCAATAAAGGTGTAGATGTCTATAACAATGTTGGTGTTTCTAATTCATCCATTTCAATACAGGGATCATCACTATTATTAGGTGTCACTCCTTCCCTTTTCTCCTTCCCTTCCCCTTTGGTTCCAATCTGCTAAAGAATACTGCTAAATCCAGAGGGCTTTGGGGTGGATTTTTTTCTTGGCTAAGTCTGTGCCAGCAGTAGACTGAGTCCCTGTTCTACCAGAAGCCCCCGTAACCAATCAGACAGTGAAAATATATTTAAAAAATAGGGATGTTGATACCTTTGCTCCATTTTGGAGCTTCCCTCCCCATAATCTGGAGTCTCTGGGCTGGCAGTATGAGGTACTGCAATTTTATCACGAGACTAGAGTGGCAGAAATCTTGGCAGCCAGACAAAAGGTAATGACCATTTCAAAGGTACACGGCCCTTCTTGGAGCTGCAGGAAGCGACAGAGCTGTCAGTGGAATCATAACAGAAGCACCTAAGTAAAAAGAAAAACACCACAAAAAACAGCAACAAAAAAGACCTTTTTTCTGGAGATAACTAAAAGTGAAGGTTTAAAACACTATAGTATGTATTTTAAGAGGAAAAAGTGAAGAGGTGCCTCCCGTGGGGAGGATGGGCATGAGTGGATGCATGGGGCACGGGGTTTCTCACTCTCTGTCCCCCTGGTCATGTGTACCCAAAATCCTGTCCCCTATTGGTCAGTTTGAATGTAGCCTGTGGGAATCCTGTACTTAAGAGGGTGTTCACGGGACCCCGGGGGGGTTGTTCCAGACCTGTTCTACGGGGCAAGGCACTGTCGGAGTCCCTGCCGGGCTCCAGCCATGTGCGGCCAGGGGGAATAAAACCTGAAAACATCTATCAAATATCATCTCCTTGATTCTTCCACGGGCCAAGGCTGTCTCCCAGGGAAAGGTTGCAGCCATCCCACTGCAACATAAAAGTCTTTCCCAGTACTCAGGAGGTTGTCTCTATTAAAGGAGCTAGCAGAGGAGGGAGAGTGATTTTTTTTCCTTGGGACAGAAGAAATACATCTCACATTAAACATTTAGACTGGACTGAAGAGTAAACATACAAACATGGATGGCATTCTGTGTTCCTGCAGTGTAAATGCCTCTTGAACTGCAAATATCTAGCTGTTGGACAGCCTGGTCTGTTGCGGTCAGCCACAGCCTTCTAGAGAGCGCAGGGGCCTTCCTTGGGAGGGAAGGTGTTTCACTCCCCGTGCCCCTTTTCGGACAGCCCCACCTGGCCCTGGCTAGCTCTCAGCTTCGCAACACGGCAGCGACAGAGGAGGTGAGAAGGCTCCCAGGCATTAGGGCTTCAGGATGTTTATTTGCATGGCTCTCGGATGGCAGAGAGAGAGCCCCGTGGGCGGCTGGACCCCCATGGAAGGGGACCCAGCACGGCCGCTTTGCCCGTGCAGAGAGAGCGTCACATGGTATCAGGTTGGATTTTGTATGGGGGTGAGAGGAGCAGAGAGAGGACAAGGACTAATAGTCCCAAGGCACAGCGGCGGTACAGGGGCGGGATTAGGGTATAGAACAAATGGGGAGAACCCGACGGAGTGGTTAGGAATAGGGCAGGGGAGGGAGGACAATGGGGGGGCTGCAGGGAATTTAGCAAAGAGGGAGTGGGAAAACAGATCTCTACAACTCCCCCATTCTTACTGAATTGAAGAGGAAGGGTTTTTTTCCCAAGGACTCTTACAGTGAATTTTTACACAATAGAAAAATGGTAAAATAATGCAGAGAAAGTTAAAATTATGAGGCAGCAGGTTATTGGTGCTGGCTGGGCCTTAAACTGCAGCTGCTGTTGTAACATCTTTTTCTGGGACTGCTGTCTTCTTTACGGCTGCTTCTAGCTTCATTTTCAGTCCTGGTGCTTGGCAAACCTGCGGGGGGGGGTGGGGGGGAGGCAGGGGGGCGCAGCGCGTGGAGCTGCAGCTCCATGCCTATACCCCCAGGGCAGGTCGGCCCATGCGGTGCCGGGACCAGCCGTGCCCCACGCTGTTCTGGGGCCAGGCTGGCCCTGCGCCATCCCTCGCTCTGCTGTGTGGTTGTAGGCGACACCAGTCCCGGTGCCCTTCTGTGGCAGCCTCTGCCCCATAGCAGCTGCTGGGTGGGAGCCCCTGGCTCCACGCGCAGCCGCCGCCTGTGCTCCAGGGTCTGGCAGCACGGGAGCCGGCAGGAAGATGGTGGTTCGGTTCCACGCCGCTGCTTTTGCCCGCGGCCCCAGTGCCACTCCTGGCCCCGCTGCGCTGCCGCCCCCACCCGCACGTGCTGTCGCGGCCTCTGCGTGGGGCCCCGACGATGCAGGCGCTGGTCGGGGGGAGCGGCTCGGGGCGGTCGGGGAAAGGGGCATGGAGGAGCCCACGGTCAGGGAGGAGTCCCAATGGACAGGGGAGGAGCCGACACAGTTACACCAGTTGACGTGGGGAGGGGTTCTGACATAAGAACACCGAGCGATGCAAGGGGGTGGAATTAGGGAGGGGACAGAGAATCGTGCAGGCGCGGGAAGAAGCGGAGTAGAAGAAGATTGTTCGGCCACGGGTTCAATGCCATTTTGGTCGCCGCTCGGAGTAGATACAGCGGGGTATCGGGGCGTCGGGGAGAGGGTTAGGGGAGTGCCCGGGCCGGGGTGATCAGTCCCACCTCAGTAAGGGGACGGGGGAGACCCAGAATAGGCAGAGGACAGCCGAACCCCTGCGCTTCTGATCTCTCCTGAGGGGCAGAGGGGCAGGGGAGACAGGGAGTGGAGACAGACAGAGGGGTTGCTTCTTGATGACTAAATAGAACAAAACAAAGGTTAATTCCTTTTATCTCTCACGTGCAAGAACTCACTACGCACAGTTAATCTTAAAGAAAAGTTTCTCCCAAGACGGGGGCACTGAAACTTGTATCTTCTCTTGTTGGAGATGGGTTTTTTCTTGTCGCAGCTTTGCATGTGGCGCGACCCCCTTCACTTTGACAAGAATCCACCCCCAACCCTCCACCCAACCCGAGGCAGAAAGGATTAAATTAAAAAGAAAAAAAAATAGTCCCTGTACCAGGCCGACCAGGCCTATCCACAGGCTCCCCTCGCAGGTGCTTTCAGGAAGGCACCCCCCAGGGGCTTACCAGCACAGAGAGTCAACATAAAGCACTCGGGCTGGTTTGCTGCTGTTCAGCCAACCTCCTTTGAAAGTGCGACTTTCCTCAGGAGGCTACTGGCTGCCCCTTCGGTCCTCTGGAATGCGAGGACTTGCGTCAGGGGAATGACTTCCCAGGGCAATTTCTCTCCTGCAGCAGCAGCTGAGGAGGATGCTCTCCAGGGCATCTCTTTGCAGATGCACCACGTTGGGACGCCATGTCAGTTTGCACCTTCACGGGGCTCAATCCAGGCTAGCTCCGAACCCCGGCACGCAGCCGACAAGGACAAAAGCAGAAGATGAGAAGCGCTCCTTTTTCTCCAGGACCACAGTCCCTGCAGTTTCATATGGAACAAACTCTGGGAGGAAAAGGGGCCGGGCGCCTCGTGGTGCCAGACTTTGAAACCGGGGGAAGGAGGGGGAGGAGAGGAACCACAGCCAATGGGATACAACGGATGGGGAGGGGCGAGGGGAAGGATTAACCCGGACAAACCAACACCAGCTGGGGAGGGGAGCGATACAGAATAAACCATGTTTAGTGCAAAATAACCATCACCCAGTGCAATATATTAAATGAATAAACTAGCTACTTTAGTGCAATACAACACTGGTCTTTAAAAAGAGGGCTGTATTTTCAGCCTACAGACCTAAAGGGAATTAAATGCCATGCTTGGATATGTACTGTGTTGTACATGCAAAATTCCCTTGAACTGCTCAGAAAAAAATACACTAAAATGATACGAATTTCCATGTACTTGTGGATTTATTTGTCATGATCATTTTTAAATCACCGAGAGTTTAAAATTTTTAGTGTATTAACCTAACAATCAAGACAAATATGCCTAAGAAACAGAGGCTGTATTATCTATCCTAAGTTTTGTATAGAAAAAGTTATACTCAAACATGAGTCAAGCTTTCTGATACTAATATTGTGTATCAAAAAAAAATGACAAATCACAGGGAATATCAAATCCAATGCTTTCAATTCTACATATGTATGTACATTTTATACAATATTTACAAAGTTGCAGATACAAGAAGGAATCCAAGAGAGGAAAAATCCAGTCCCAAATGGCACGCTTTGATTTGCTCTAAAATATTGCTTCAAGCACGAATCTTTTAGTAACTTCACCTGTAGTGGCATGGGCAAGGCAAGGGTTAGAGGAGAAGTGGCCAGAGGATCACTCCAAAACCCCTTTAGGAAATCTCCCCTTCTGATACGTGTTTTAAACAAGCAGCCGAAACCTTCCTGCAGCAGTCTCTCTGCAGCACCTGCCAGTGCAGCAAGAGCTCCCCCCTTTGTTTTCACAAATTTTAACCACTATGCTCACTTCTGATTCTTGAAAAAGAAGACAGGGGGAAAAAAAAAAAAAAAGGAAAAAAGTAGCTACTAGGCCCTATGAGAGAGGAAAAAACACCAAACAAATTAACGAAAAAAGCAAAAAAACCCACCCCCCAAAAAACCCCCAAATTCATAGTTCTTTATTTCAAGAGAAAATATATAACCTGAGTACCTTGGGATCTTTACAAAAGAGTCCACTTCAAGTCAAACTGGACTTGCTTAGACAACAGGCTGTTTTGAAGCAGTCAGCCTGGGAAGAAGTGACTTTTCAAGGCAAATACTTCAGAAAGCCGATCTGATAAGCCAGAATCGGTTATTCACCCCCAGATCAAACTCTAGAACCTTCTGAAAACAAACACCTGGCATTTCTTTAAAGACAGAAATTTCTCCAAGCTTTTACCACTTCAGCCAATAATCTGGATACTGAGCCAGGGCCTCTCAAGTTGACTGGCTTCTTTGATGAAAATTTACTGAAGTGGTTTATTTTTTTGAAAGTTTATTGAAAGTTTTTTAAATACCTTAAGTACACCCTATGATAATCAGCAATGCACATACACTGAAAAACAGTAAAGATAACAAGAAAAAGCAAAAAATCTGGAAGACCACCTAAGACATTACCTAGGAAAATTTACTAACGTCTCTTAAAAAGTATGACCGAATGTTTGAGTAAGAACAGTAACTGCAATTTCAGTAACAATAGCAATTAAGGCTGAGACTGTTAATTCTCTTTCTCTGGGCATAGACTGATGGCAATAAGGAAGATTTCTTATGGTACTTCATTTCTTCTTGCTTATGGTAACATGCCTTAGTTTCAAACTATAGCTGCATGAGTCAGGAGGAAAATTGAAATGTATCTTATTTTTCCAGAGAATGTTTTATCTGTCTTGAAAAAGGTGGAAGGCGTTCCTATTAGCATATTATTTTTAAGGGAAAAAAAATCAAATTAAAATGCATTTGCACACACCACAGATTAACTAATGTTTTGTCTCAAATATAGATTTGCTGTTTCAGTGGACCTGGTAGGGTGCTTCAAAGTCTCTGACTCATTTAGCTGTAGCTCCACGATGTGGCCAATGTGGGAATATATTGTAGGAGAGAGAACTATCCAGCAATTTCCCAGTTGCTATGTGCTTTCATTCTCAGTTAGGTATCAACAGCTTTGTCCATAGCCTCCTCTCCCAACAGAAAGATTACGGGTTAATGCAATTTACTAATGGGCTTGATTTCATTTTTTTCCCCAATATTAATTTCAGGAAGCTTAACACTTTTTTATATCCTGTAAAATGATGGCTTCCATATAAAACATCACAATGGAACAAAAAGGAAATACAATTAATATAGTATTGGCAAAGAGGAAAACACATCTGCCTAGTAGAACAGCTTTTCATTTTTTAAGCAAATTCATGGTCTGATAAGACAGAAACACTGTATTTGAAACACTGTAGACAGGATTTATTTTTCCGCTAGAACAGTCTACTAAGTGAGATAAATATATTACTGTGAATTACATGTCATTGATCATTAAATTCACTTACAAACAATTATTTTCTTATGCTGAGTTATTTCTTTGAGAATCTTAAAGGTAAAACCATTCAAGTTATTTGTTGTATTATCTATGTGTGTGTACAAGCTTGTTTAATTTAAAGCTGGACCACAGATCTAGATCTAACATTCCCTGAGGGTGACTGGAGACAATACAAATTCAATGCAAGTACTTATTGAAATGAACTATTAGAATAAATGCATTAGAAGTTCATGCAGTGTTAACTGCAAAAGTGATGACTATTCTGAGAGTTTAAGAATACAATCAATTCTGTGCTACCATTGCCAAACTGATTCATTCTAACAAGAAAGATTTTAAACTGGCAAATTACAATACAGTTAAGGTTGCCAGTTTGCATTATTTTATTCCTAGCTAAACCTTTCAGGCATTCATAAATTGACCATAAAGATTTGCTCTGCCCTGGGGCTACTGTGATACATATATTAGGCTGACAATCTGTTCCTTATTCAGCTTGCTCTGTCTAGATAAGAAATATCCCACGTTATCCTGAGTCTGCTTGCAAAGTCTGACAAGGTATATGAAGTTAAGAATCCAATGACAAATTTTATCCTGTCTTTTCTCATATCAATTGACAATGCTCTGTAAAATATTGCTCACCCAGTTTTGACTATCCTCATGATAACTAACATAGTAATGATAACTTATCAGAATACTTTAGAAGCATGATTTAATTTATATTCATTTTACCCCCATAAGGCAGCTAGGTAAGTGATGTAACTCTTATGTAGGGAATCAGGGAAAGGTAAAGTGACTTGCAAAAGGCTGTACAATGATTCAATGCACACTCATAAGATTAAGACCAAGACTTTTCTAACCATACATCCTTTCTTCTGGCTTATAGTTCCTATAGTTCCACATCTTTGGTCAACCTAGTGGGAGGTGTCCCTGCCCAAGGCAGCAAGGGTTGGACCAAGATTATCTTTAATCTCCCTTCGCATCCATACCATTCTATGATCCTGTGACTTTATGATAAAAGTCTTTGATACTAAGGATAGTATTTTCACATCATATAAGTGTAAGTGCACTGGTGTTTAGAAGATACCTTTTTATTCACATTTAGTTCTGTGACTAAAATTAATTAAAAATTGGTCCTGACTTAAGAGTTTCAAATGTCCCTTTTAAAGTCATGCTGGCAACATCAAATATACACTCCCTCCAACTGAAGTAACTGTATATGAGAGGGATAGTGAGAAATAACATTGGTTTTCCAAGTGAGTCTAATAGTTCTGGGAAAGCTTTGGGTATTTTGGATTTATCTGTTATTACCAAACCTGAAAGTTGTTAGCAGGAGCATTGTAAAAATTTGTCATCCCTCCTTCTGCTCTTTCAATGATTACATTGAATTGAATACCCAGAAAAACATCCAAAATCTTAAAAATATTAACCCATTAAATGTGTCCAAACTTTTAATTTTCATTAAAAAAAAAAAAAGAGAAAATTTCAGTCTTCACAAGTATGTGCTGTACGAAAATAGACATTTCACTTCAGTTCATATGATGCCATGAAGACTTCCTTGGAGTAAAGCCTTCTTAAGAACTGTTTATCTTCTGCATTGCAGCATGGTCCTTGCTATCTGTGGCCTGACTCCCTCATTATCCTGATTTAAGGGGTGTAGTGGTCTCTCCCACCTGCCTCATTTCAAAGAATTCACTTGAATACTTTAGTTTTAGAAAGGTTTTTAAGAAATTTAGTATTATTTAAGGAAAGAATTAACTATTTTTTTAAGGAGAAGCAGAATGTGAGAGATGGATAAATAGTTTTAAAAAGAAATGTATTGGACATTCCTTTAGAAGAAGAAAGTCCTGAAATTATACACTAGGTTTTCGTTTGGGTTTTTTTTTTGGATGCAATGCTTGCCAGTATGATATGTAGCCAAGGGAACACACAGCTTTGCTGAGTTTCAAGTTATTATTAATCTGTGTATCTGTGGATTTATTTATCTAGAATCAGCTGCTGAAGTAATTGAAAAGAGTGTCTAAAGTTCCATTGATAATTGCAGCCATATCCATCTTAATATGCTCTCTGCTTGCACATTGTTGAGAGCATCTTTTAGTGGCAAATCGTATATAATTTCCTTTTATCTTCCATTGTCACTTCTTGCTGTGAATATACCCGCATATACAGGCTGTGAATATACCCTGCATTATAGTCTGAATAATGAAACATTTGCTTTTGTCTGAAAGCATAAAATAATATCAGTTCAGGCTTTGTTTCTGAGTTTCAGAGACAAAGAAAAAAAAATCAAAGTAACTTTAACTGTATTATACTAACATATAGTATAGCGTGTATATATATTATTATAGGATAAAAACAGCATCAGAGAAAGGAATCACCTTAAAGCATTTAGAAGTATGCCCAAGATTCATACCAATTCAAATAAAGAGAAAAGGGAAAAAATAAATCCACATGGCTGAGTATTCTCATTAAACTCAAAGTCTGTCAATGAATATTTATCTTATTCTTCTGCCCGGAAGAAAGGCTGAAGAAAGACTGAGCAAAAACACTTATTTCTGTCAATGAGGCTTAGTAATCAACTCCATCACCAGAAGTCCTCTTACTGCCAGCTGTCATTCAGATGACAGGTTATTTCAATATATCAGCAGAGGGCCAGCTGGCAGGGGGATAGAAATGACAGCCTTGCTTGAGTAGTGAAAAATATTTTCAACAGAATTAGCAAGGCTGAGATGCCTGTATATGCCTGAGGATACAACTAAGGCCAGAGGAGGGATCCATTTGAGCAAATAGGCAGATTTACTCTCTGTCTTCTAGTGAATGTAAAGAAGTATTTTTTCCCAAACAGCAGAAAATATGTCACTCAGAGGTGAATTAATGTTTGATCTGTTTGACAGGTTCCTTTTCTCCTTTATGTTTATTTCCTGGTGTTATTCTCCTGTCTCATACATTTAACTCTTAAAAGTTTCAGCTCAACCCTGTTTTATTGCAGGACATACAGTGGTTTCTTTGGGCTTCTTGTCACCTTTGTGATCTTCCTTTTCCTCCCTTTTTTTTTAACATCTTTAGGATCTTATTTTTTAGTTACTTCAGATTCTTCTCAGTCTCTGTAATTTGTTAAGTTGTTCCCTAATGTGCATTCATTTGACTTCCAACCCTCTTAGAGGTTTAACTTTAGTTGACTTTAAAATCTCTTTAAGGATAAAACTTGTATTTCACCACCAAAACTGGAAGGTCCCATTTGTAGTGCTGCAGTGCAATTATAAGAAACTTGCACCAACTTTACTGGGAGCTGAAGGTATGAAAGGTTATTGAAATTCAATCTCTGATTGTGAGTACAGGCAAATGAAAACTTGGCCTTTTTTTACTACTCATTTAGTGCATTTCTTTTACTTATCTTCAGGTTTCAAAGTGTCTTTCCAGTATTTCTTTTCAATCCTGGCTTTTTTCCGTTAGAATTGTTCAAAAACTACTGAGTTCTCCATTTTCATAGGCAGAATGTGGGTTTAAAGTGATGGATTGGAAAGTCATTTGACTTGGAATTAGCCGGTATTCTGTATCCTGCTTTCTGTTTTCAATTGCAATATATTAAATAACTACTTTCACCTTTAAAAATAATTTTGTAGACTTCAAAATGTAGGGCACAAGATATACATAGCTTCTATTTCCCTCAATTCCCCCAAAGCAAAAACATAATCAACTCTAAAATAAAACTTATATTTTCTATACCTTAAGTCACCTGAGCTATTTCATATATTACAGTCAGTACATAAAATTTCTGTAAATTGGACAAACAAGGGACCTTATATAAGGGCAAATCATACAGTTATTTCTCAAGCTGAGGATTACATTATCTACAGAAGAAAGTATGCCTAAATTAATGTTTCCTATCACATACACACATGATTCCATCTGTTTCCTATGAAGTAGATATCATCCCATCAGCACTGATCAACACAGGTTGGACTGTGAAGAAATAACATGAATTTTTGGGCCACATCTCATTTGAGTATCAATAACCATTTTGTTCCCCCAACATTTTAAAATGCCATATATAAATTTTTAGGCTGCCCCAAGGCACATTTTGCTAGCCCACTTATCTGTGCCTTGTGTAGGTACAGAAGGTACCAGAACAGCTGCCCTCAACATTCCAAAGCAGTTTAACATTTTACTAAAAATACAATGAAGTGTTCAATAATGTTATTTTGGTATAGATTTTTAATTTCAAGATGAGATTTCAATAACAAGAGGACATTTAAAACACAGAACCACATTTCCACTTTGAGACTATTTAACAGACACTGGATTTAACACACTTTTTTTTCTTTTTGCACAGGTTTGTTTTCATTGCTATTAGAATAGTGAAATCACTGCAAGAAAACAGGAAATTACTCAGTTTTCAGGCATTCCTATAACAAAATTTCCGCAAATATCACTGATGATACCTACCTTCCTTTACTGGGATGCTGACATGGAACATTCACTGAAGGGATTTACTCGCCATACTTCTAATGCCATGCTTCCAGATTTTAGAGGATAACAGCAAAATGCAACTTTTCTAAGAAAACTAGTGAACTCCTTTCCTGGGTAAAGGGAGGGCCTAGAAATCCTAGTGGTCACTGAAAGGCCAGCTGGGTCACATCTTTATCCACAAAATATTCTTTGAGAATGGCCTGACTCTACATTCTTAAACAACCTCAAGCCAGCTTGCATCCCTAAGAGTGATGCTGTTATTTTAAAAAGTGCAACTAAGCAAACCACAGACACAACCCTTCCCTGTTTCTCGTGACAGAAGAAGAGATGAAAGTGCTACTTATACTTGACCTAGCAGCATTCAATATTGTTTAGCATTTGGGTATCAGAGTGGCAGCTGCCATATCAATATACGGAATTGCTTGAAGACATAAAAAAAAGGAACAAGTGATCAATGGTAAACCAGTCTTTAAAATGCATGACTGCACAGTGTTACTAATAAAGGTGCCTCGGAGGTAACGCTAGTGAAAGCACAGATGGGTTCTGAGTACCCTCTCCTAATTCTCTTGTGAATTTAGTGCATTATAAGCAGAAAGGAAAAAGGGTGATTCTTCTGAGATTGCGTACTAGGGAATTCCACAGTGTAGCTTACGGCACAGTCATTAGCATGCTCTTTCAGATACAAAAGGAACATTAGAGGATACTGTAGGAAAATGATCATAAACGAGCCACAAATCATTAAATTAATTTTTTAACTTCTGGAATGCATCCTTCCCTTTCCCTCCTATCACACTTTCCCTGAAATTATCAAAGACTGCTTCAAATCAGAACAAACCCAGCTAAGATGGAATGTATTATTCAGGGCTGGAGTCAGAGTCAGACCCAGTTTTACTGGGACAGCTGCACTTCATGTGTTCAGCATCTCCATCTCCCACATCTCCCACATCGGTAGTATATTACAAGAAT
>VYZQ01020049.1:40490-52772 GCA_013400655.1 Mystacornis crossleyi
ATAAAGAGAGGATGAATGAATTGTGTTTATTCAGCCTGGGAAAGACCAGGCTGAAGGGGGATCTCCCCACTACAAAAACACCTAAATTATAGGTACAGAGAAGGAGCGTATCATCTTTTCACAAGGATGCACAGTGACAGAACAAGAGGTAACATGAACAAGTTGTGTGTGGGAAATGCTGTCTAGATATATGAAAAGACAAAGCACCTGGACAGCTGAACATTGGAATAGGCTCCTATAAAAATTAGCAAAATATCTGCCATTGAAAATGGTACTCAGCTTGACAGCATCCTGGATATCCTAATCTATGGCCTTGACTTGTTACTGAAGTTTGTACCAGCAGTTCCAGAGGTCCCTTCCTAATGCAGGCTTTTCTGTGTTTCTGAGCCCTGACTAACAACAGAAGTTCTACACACAAAGTGAAAAAATATTATTTGTCTTTTTCCCATTGGAATCCCAAATTGCAGCAGTTCATGCACATTTTTACCTTGAAAATGATAAATAATAGCATGCTTTTTGGTTTTCTTTATTCACACTGTAAACAATGAGAAAAATACAGAGACATATGTTTTATACTCTCCCAAGTTTCTGTCTTATCTGCTACAACTTGGTTTGATCAGTAAAAGACTGATAAAAGGAGAATGCTAATGTTGAGAGGTCTTTAAAGAGGCAGAATCTCTACAACAAATTTAAACACCCTCCATGAGCATTTGTGGGCAGAATCAGCCCTGCCCTCCTCTCCTTCCCTCTCCTGATAAAGTCTTTGGGGGAAGAAATTGAAAATTTAGATACCAAGTAATAGACTAGAAAAGGAGGCTCCTTTTCAGCTGAAAATGTGAGGGAGAATTTGAAGACATTGAGTTTCTGTTGCTTTTAATCTTTCTAAAGAAAGGATGCACTCTTTGAAATTGTTTGCTTCTTAACTTGGCCTTTGTTGCAGCAATGGCCTACTACAGACTCCCCAAAAAAAGGATTTACCAGATATCTGTCTTTATTTGTGTTTGGTCTCCTCTGGATGCTGTTGGGTTTGTGGACCAGGGCAAAGTGATGGCTATTCAGGGATTACTAGTGGTTACTATCTTCCATCCATATGTCTCTTTCTCAGAGTCATCAGCACCCTTCCTTTTTTTTTCTGTACTCTAATTCAACCTTCTCTTCTGTCCTCCTTTGGTTAAATACTCAGAGTATTTCCTCATGATGCACTACTCAAATACCAGTGGCTGCCAGCATTTGCCTATATTAGCTTTGTGCAGCAATTGCAAACACTTAGATGAAGTAAGTACAGAATGAGTCAGAAAATTCAGTAATATGAAGTGGAAAACAGGTTTGGAGTTTGAGTGGTTTGTTTTTCTTTCCTCAAAGCAGTGAGCTGCTTGTTTAAACACAGGTAGGGCCAAAATATGTTTGTGTTAGAAGACATTTGAATAGCACACGGCATAACTTAAAGGAACTTGAAAAGAATGTATTTTTTTCCTTAAAATACAAGGCACTGTTGCAAGTCACAGCTCTGACACACTTCCATGTTGATCAGCTTTTACAATAATGTAAATGGAACTGCATCGTTGTTCCATGCTATATGGCATTAGCACACTGGCCAAACTCAGCAAATATGTAGAGAAAAGGGGAAAACAGCAGAGCAACTGAAAAAAACAAAAACAATCAATGATTCCCCAAAAAGACCACCCCCAAGTATCTGCCTGCAGAATAAAGGGCTACTGTCCGGGGGTAAGAAGTGGCCACAGCACCAGCCTGACAGAGTTCACGAAGTGTTCGGACAACACTCTCAGGCACATGGTGTGATTCTGGGGGTGTCCTGCAGAGGGCCAGGAGTTAGACTCAATGATCCTTGTGGGTCCCTTCCAACTCAGTACAATCTATGATTCTGTGATAAGGCTTCTCATTTTCGAGATTGTGACCAGGAGAAGTTACAGTCTTCTCCACTGGGTGGCAACGTAGGCTACAGCAACAGCAGGAACAGCTCTCTCCGCAGGACCACCAAAACAAGGGATTTTGCTCTTGTTGCTGTTTCACTTTGCAATGCAGTGAACACGTGTCAAAAAAAAAAAAAAAAAGGCAGCTTTGAGCACAGGTGATTGATTATGGGCTAATCAGACTTAATGCAGTTCAACAAGTATTAATACAGTCCCCCCCCAATCCCATTTTTGTTTCTTTTTCATCATAATAGTGTCATGAAATGTAAACTAGAGTTAACCGTTAGATGTGCTGGAAACTAATGCTGACTTCTCGTAAGTGGTTTTGCACACACATCATGGCTACAGGTCTGCAATTTTTTTAAATAATGAATGATTTTTAAAGTGATTTGAATTTATGGTAAGAAAATGTAAGACACAAATAAGGTTAAAAAGGACTAAAACGTCCCACAAGGACTATGTCTTTGATTTCTATAAAATACAGAAAGTATTTTCTCTGACAAAATCCCTATTACATGACTACAGTATATATGTGTACCTCTTAATTGCCAGCAGATGGGTGAAGGTGATGGAGCATTCCTCTCACATCCACACAAGTTAAATGCATAAGCTCAGTATTATTCCAAATAGACATATAAATGAGAAAAATTAACTTAAACACACAGCCTATTTATCAGGAGATGTTTTTCTAGGACATGAGTTGTTCTGTACCTAGAAAAAGATTTTGTTCTCTTTCTATGAAATGATAATCTATTTTATTCAAGGTCTATTTAATATTTATGGTAAAAGTGGGGAGAAAAAAGGCAGTGTAAATCCCAAATAGTTTAAACCTCTTGGGGATTGATGCAATTATTAGCAAAAAACTGCTCATCGGAACAACAACTGTAAGATCTTTTTACATATGGCTTCTCTTCATGTATTCCAGCACAATTTGTGTACACAGCTGAGACAAGAGTTTTTCTTGTTGTGAGCATCTGCTTGACTCATCGTGTGTGCTGCATCTACCACTGTGAACTGTTCCAATGGCACTGTTGAAGCATCTGCCACGTAGGCTCTCTCTACAGAGGAATTCAGAGCCTAGAGGACTCTGAAAGGAAGAAGGGCACAGCAAATCAATGGGGTTTAGCTGGAGTCCAGAAAACTTGGGGTTTTTTTCCCTTCTTATAACATCTAAGGGTGGTGCACAGTGGTGCACTTGTAACTAAAGCTCCCTTAGGCATTGGGTAGAAGTAACCCATTTCTGTACTTTCCTTTTGGTAGCCATGAAATATGCTCTGAATTGTCTCTCTATGTTTGTGGTGGTTTTAACTGGGGTAGAGCTAATTTTTTTTCACGTGGCTGGCATGGGGCTGTGTTTTGGATTTGTGCTGCTAATATAGAGATGTGTTTGTTATTGCTGAGCAGGGCTTGCACAGAGACAAGGCCTTTTCTGATTTTTGTACTGCCATGGTGGCAAGGGAAGCTGGGGGTGCATGGGAAGTTGGAAGGAGACGCAGCCAGGACAGGGGACCCAAACTGACCAAAGGGGTATTCCAGACCATAGGGCATCATGCTCAGTATATAGAGTGGGGGGGCAGAAGGAGGAAGGGGAGTGTTTGGAGTGATGAAATTTGGTCATCCCAAGTCACTGTTAGCTGTGATGGGGTCCTGCTCTCCTGGAGATGGCTGAACATCTGCCTGCTCGTGGGGAGCAGTGAATTAATTCCTTGTTTTGCTTTGCTTGTGTGTTTGGCTTTTGCTTTTTCTACTAAACTGTCTTTATCCCCGAGTGTTCTAGATTTTACCCCTCTGATTCTCTCCCCAGTCCTGCTGTTGGGGTGATGCCTTAGGTTTTAACTTCTATATTTTTCAGATCCTGTACTGCTTAGTATGTAACTCTGAAACTTCGTATAGCCTTTGAGCTACTGTTCTCTCATTTTGGTTAGACATAACAAACCCTCTCAAGGTTTGCACTTCAAGGACACCTTGTTGTCCTAGGCCCCAAAATATGTAAACTAATGCCTCTGAACAGGGGGGAAAATTTGGGGTAATTACTTCATTGCCTGAAATTGTAATTGGAAAATTAACCCTGATATGCAAATGGTCCAAACCTATAAAAGTGTGAAAACCCCATGACCTGGGATCCATCTTGGCTGTAGCCTCTTGACTGCCCAAGGTGTACCTTTGAAGGCCCTTCAGATAAATACCCATTTTATTCTCTTAATCTTGTCTAGCCTCTGTTTTCAAGTAGCCCCTTCAAGGCATCAGGGGCAATGAGTGAGTGGCTGCGAGGAACTTTGCTGTTGGCTGGGGTTAAACCATGACAGTGTTCCCTTAGGGTGCAAATGTTCCACCATCAGACAGACACGTTCTTGAGGACGAGATTCAGATGATCTAAGCTACGCAACCACTCTGTGCTGCACACTCCCAAGTGATTACAGTGGTTAGAAACAGCCAGTCCACTAGCACTAAGTAGGATGTATCTCTTTCCATTGACTGCATAGAATCAAGAAGTCCAAATTAGATGCCTATGTTTGCATAGCTACAGATGTCAGTTGAATCTCACCCCAAAAAATGAAGTTATACATTCAGATTTTTGTACACTTCCTTGTACACTCAAATACGGCATTGTCAACATATGAATCCAAAATAATTAACGATATTGACTTAAACATGAGCTAAATTAATTTTCATTTTAAATTCTTCACAGATGTCAAAGCAAATAAATAACTTCTGGCTGTTTGATTCAACTCTTTTTCACTACAAATATATTTCTTTACTAAGCAATTAAAATTACAGAGAGGGAGCAGAGCCTTGAAGTGAAGAGCAGAGCTCTTGAAGTGACTGGTAAAAAAATTCTTGTTTGAAAAACTAATTCTCTCTATATTAAAATATTTATTTGAAATTAAATGATTACTGTGACTCTCTGTGAATATAGTCTGTGCTGTCAAAAGGCTGAAGGGTAGTCTTCCAAAATGAGATTTCATTGGGTTTGACCATATTATTTCAATATTTTGTCAAATATTGTTTGACAGTGTTTTCCAGGGCCAGTAATCTTTATCTAGAAATTCTTGTTCAAAACCCCCTATAATGGTTTATGCCACTTCTCTCCATTAGCTGCTGTCTACAATCGCTGCATCATTCAGTGCTGCTCTGCCACCATTTAGAATTGCAGTGTGTTAACTGACCATGTTTAATACTTCCCAATGAAAAATGAAACATCCTTATATCAAAAACATTGTTAGGATTTTAAAATTCATTTTTATTTATTTTAAACATATTCTGTCCAAGGATTTCAGGAGGCACTGTTAATATACTTTTCCTCCTTAAGTAGAATAGAGCAAGTTGCTTTGATGTTTGCTCTTAATAATATTAGCTGTCTGCCATGCTATCTTTGTAGATTCCAGAAATATTTACTTAAAGAATGAAAAAAATGCATTTTTATTAGAGGTAACATAGGATAGGCTTGTTACTTCATCTATAACTGTTGTACTAATGTGGGATTCAGATGTTTTAAAGACACCAAGGTATGAAAGTGAGACATAATTAAATAAGGATTGCTGGGGACCTATTTTATACAGGGACATAAGAATCTCTCAAGTATTGTCACTGACATATTTGCAAAAAGGACATGAACATACCAGTTTTTATAGCACTTTATAAGAACTGTTGTAAGAACTGTTAATAACACTTTATAAGAACTGTTTATAAGAACTGAACCTTCCCCAGAGAGGTTGTGGAGTCTCCATCACTGGAGATATTCAAGAACTGTCTGGATGCAGTCCTGTGCCATGTGCTCTGGGATGACCCTGCTTGAGCAGGGAGGTTGGACCAGATGCATCCCTGTGGTCCCGTCCAACCTGACCCATTCTGTGATTCTGTGACTGGAGACTTAAAACCTGGAGTTCTAGATAGCATAACATCACCTACAGTGCAAACAGGCTAAGGAAACACAGGGAAAATTAAAGGAAAAGTTAATCTTCTTTCCAGGAACACTCTAATTCTCTCCAAATCTGTTCCCAACTTCATGTAACATTTATAACTGCAACTTCGAGAAACTATGTGAAACACAAGCTTTGTGCCTTATTCAAGAATATGTTCCACCCTTGACCTAAGGTTCTGAGAAAGAATTAAACTGATGCTTTGTCTTCAATGATTATTTTATACAGCTTAGCTCAGTCAGCTTAATGCATCACTTTGACCAAAAGATCAGTACCAGCAAAAATAGAACAGTGTTATATGGTATTACTTGCAGTATATGGATCAACATGGGTACCTAGTTCTCAAGTGAAATATCTCAGACACTTAGGCATAGCTGTTCTGGATCAGTCTACCAGCTGTAGTATTTAGTCTTTAGGATTATTTTAGTTTTTTGTCTCAGCATAGATACTTTGCATTAGCTTGAGTTACTAGATATTTTAAACTTTGATAATGTAAATTCTACCAGTACTTTTAGACTGATGCCCTTTACAGACAAGGGGGAGAAAAAAGTCCTAGGAAGTTCTATCCAACTAATTGGAAGACTAAACTATTTGCATCCTACAAGGATCCATTTAACTCTTCACTGAAAAAGAGGCCAAGAGCCCCATTCAGACGTTTATTTCTTCACACAAATACCTGGAGTAGATACGATGAAGAATGACACAAGTTTCAACACGGCAAGCTCTTATTAACATAAGACATAAATGACAGAGGTTGACTCCTCAACCTCCTTAGGAGGAGAAGCTACATCGTATTACACAGCAGTACACTAGATTGCAACCCCTCCATCCAAGGGATTTCCTCCAATATGCATAAAGATTCCTAACAGTTTGAAGGAGGGTCTTGCTGGTAGCGCAGGGGTCTTGTTTATTCTGAAAGAAAAACACCTCATTGTGAGATTGGACTGGGTTTCATGCATCTTATTTCCTTTCACTATCTCACAGTGTCATCGTTTGATGCTGGTTTAAATGCCAAACACACAAAATCTAATTATGTGTATAAGTGGAATATAGATTCATTGAGGAAAATGTAAAGAAACTTCGGGGCAAAACAAGGTTCACACTTANGTATAGAGCATGTTTTTGGGAAGAATCTGCACAGTCTCCTGTTGTGCGAATGTAACAAGTTAGTTCAGCTGCTTTGATTTGTTCTTCATAGTAACTTTCGGTATCTTAGATGCTACCTGAACATGAAAACCTTTCAGATTTGGATGCGACTATTCACACGAGTGCTTGACTGGACCATTTACTAAGGCTGCAGCATGGCATACGTGTGCACCTATGTCCTTTTCACTGGGTTTTGCTTCAGTCTTTTTTCAGAGAGAGCTGTCACAGAAGCACTCATAGCAGGTAGGCATTAACTGGGTTGCCTCATTAAATTTCTGTGTGGGATACTACACTTTAAAAATTTGAATTCCTTCTGAATTAAAGTAGCTTCAGTTTGGGTTATTTAATGAACTAAAAAAAAAAAAAAAAAGAGCTAACATCACTGATTTCTAAATTCAGAGTCTTCAATAATGCAGCTTAATTTTCCTGAGAGCTCACATGTGACTATTGCTAAAATTTTTGACCCTAAAAATGCAGTGTTACAATAGAAACAGAACAAAATAGTAACTTTATTGAATATAAACCTATTTGTGCTTCCAATCATACAATTCTAAAGGAATACAAGTAGAAGCTGAGCTGCTAAAGAAGATAAGAAACCATAATTTTATTAAGAAGGACATAACGATATTTTGAAGTACATGCTTGTAGACTCACAGTTGTGAATAGCAGATTAGTTTTACTTCATTAGAGAGGATCTAATGATTCTTTTGACTAAAAAAGCAGCAAGAAAAATTTTATACAACTGGAAAGAATAATATTTATTTCTAAAAAAAATAATGAACAAAGTAATTTTTGAATGCATTAATAAAACTTTGAATACCAATTTTATATCATCCGTATTATATAAATAAAATAACAGTAACAAAATCAATCTGTACACATAAAAATCTATAGAATATTCATCAAAATAGGACCACATAAAGAAAATTTTTCTTATATAAAGAAAACCTTTCTGCACACTTTCACAATTCGACACATAGGAAAAAGTAGTGGTTTTCACATAAGACTCACAACCAATTTCCAGACCTTTAAAGTCACCCTGCTTGAGTATCTACCTTGTCTGTAAAAATGAAAAAGCAAAACCCTCTGCACAACCTAAATTTCAACAGCACACTTTCACAGCCAGTGCAGGATGCTTTAGGAAAATCTGACCTAAAGCTGTCAAGAGAAAAGTCTTCAGCAGACGTTACATAATAATACAAAGGTCGAAAGGAACATCTGTAAGTGCTACAGTGCTGAATCATTACACTGAAGTTTCCTCTCTGGACTGGTAAAGTTGAAGAGTTTATAGAAAACTGTATGGGCATTACAGTGGAAGAAGACCTCATCGACAATATTTCACAACATAAAGTATTGTTTAAATAATTCACTGAAAGCTGCTGTACCAAATTGCCATGGCTAGAGGTGATAAATAACTTCGGTTTAGAAATATAAAATGTTTCAGAGTATCAGTGGGTGAAAAAAGTCTCACTAAACTTATTATTTGAAAGAGAACTTGTATATCTAAGTTGAATTCAGTAAGAGCATATTTCATTTATAAGAACTTCAATGGGGCACAAACTTTTTGTCTAATATAATCTACTATGATTCACAGTTATTTATTCTGTGCAATGTTTATTTTTGAACGATGCATCAAAGTCTCCTGCATGAGTTTTCCTTGGTTTTAATATAAACTGTTACACAAAAGGGAGACAGTAGATTTTTATTTTTATTCTTTCATGTCATAAAGTGTGGTAAAGTCATCCTGAATTTACTTGGAAAACCTTTAAGAGTCACCAGATCACTAATATTAAATTGTGATGCCTATTTTTCTATGACTGTGTAAAATGAAAGACCAAAACCTTCCAAAATGAAGGTATGATGATGCAGTAACAAACTCAGAAAATCCTTTGTTACTGTTCTTTCTCATGCCTACCTTTGAACAGTCTTCTGTGACTTTATAAATGCTACAATTTATTTAACATGGTGCTAATCATGTTTTTCATTTTAAAAGTCAATACAATTTTAAATTATTACCAACCTAATAGAAATTAATTCACCCAGTGTTAGAACCTTTCTATTATAGCCTCCGCTGTGCACGACAAACAAGTGCAATGATTCTAGGGATAACACTACAGAAAATTATATATTTGCTCAGGCAAACAAAAGGAAAAATAGAAAATTTATTTTGAGGTTATCAAATGCAATACATATTTTGCTGATTTTATGTAATTAAATCCATTCCATCCTGAAGCATCATGAGATTTACCTAAGCATATATTGAGACCAGATATTAACAATATTAAAGCAGGAGTTACTTTTATTGTTATAACTCATGGCAAAATAGGGAACAAACCCCACAATTATTATAAATGAAGGGATCATATGCCATGTCATGTCTTTTCTATGTTGACACAGAAATATGTATCATAAGCCCCTCTTAAACTGACTCTGCTCTGGTTTCTGAAAACTTCTGATTCTCTCGTTGTAGAAAGCTACTGGTGTGAAGATTTTTGAGTTCATGGAAAGATTGAATGCTCACAGTTCTGGGTCAGGCATTTGCAAATTTGCATATTTTGAGGAAGTACAAACTTACAGTTATTTTTTCTCTATGATCTGTGGCTGGTCCTTGTTGGCAGCAGCCTATTAGGCAAAGCAGTTAGAGCCATAATGGGCTGTTTCTACATTTTAAGTTGCTCAGACAAGTCTTTTGCACAGGTGTCATGTGGTGCCTTTGAAGGCAGTTTACATTCTTCCTTATTTTAAAAGGTGATGATTAGTTCAAAGAGAAGGAAATTAGGATCAATTTATTAATTTCCCTTATATCACCATTTATCTTCTTTTGTTGGATAAGAACAGGATCAGGATTGTACTCATTTCAGAGTATTTAAGAATCAAAAGAGAAAATTTCCCTAGCCTAAGAGCTGTGCTAAACCCAAGTATTTATTTGATGAGAGATGCTTATTATAATCACTTTTTAACAATTTTCTCAGCAATTAAAATCAATCATGCTGCTTAATTTCTCTTAATTTGGATACTTCAGGTATGCGTTTTATATGAAACTCTTCCTTCAAAACTTGATTAGCTGTTTTTAATAATCTCCATTAGTCTTGAATCCTTCAACACACATAATTTTACTATTTTTTTCATTCACATCTATTTTTATTTCAGTTGAATCGCTGGTATCAAGATGTACAGTACATATTATGCTCTCCTCTGTGTATTTTTAATTTATCTCTCTTCACTTTCTAGCCAGGCTCTCTGGACCACCAAAGCTGTATAAATCTCAGTTAAACTTCATTATGTTTGTGAAGTGAAACAATCTCAGTCTATTTGCACAGCTCCCATTATTTTAGCTTTAAAGCTAAGATGCTACTGAAATTCCAAACTCATATGCTTTGGTAGTGCATAACTTACTAATTTCAATTCCTCTTTTTCCATTGAACCTAATGAATCCTATAACACTTGATTCCACGTATTTCATCATGATACTCAGCCATGCCTTTGAAGGTGAACTTCGAATTTCAATTTCATGCTAGACCGCTGCAGTCACACAAGTGGGTAAGACAGTGGAAGGGCTGAAGACTCCTCTGAGATGTCTTGTCCCTCGTGCTGCAGTGACACCGACCTCACAAGAGTGGTCTTGCTCCCGCAAGTCCTGGCCACTACTGATCTTTTCAGGCATGAATAAAGGCGTGTGGGAATTCTGGTCTGAGTTTTTGATGAGAGCATGAGCCTGTACTCTGTGAAATGCTAGATCCAGAACAATTTCTAGAACTGCAGAATCAAGGGCCATATTTCCATGGCATTCTGATTTGAAGAAAAAAAAAAAAAAAAAAAAAGTCTTAAACCAAAAATGAAACAGCTGAAGCATATGAAATGTAAACTGTTAAGTAAGCTTTCATTTCAATAATACCCTTTTTTGTTTTGTGACCTTTTCCCATCCAGGCTTGATAATCTCTTGGATAGTATTAGAGAAGGCAAAGGTTATAAGATTTAACTGATATATAATATTATAGCTGTTAAAACCCTTGAATTGCTTGCTCTAGAAAGATGCACAAAAAAGGAAAATGTAGAACTCCAAAGATTTCTTTTTTTCCATTCATCTCTCTTCTGTCTCCAGGGCTTTTTGCTACTTGCAGCTTGAAACACAGATACAGCAAGCAGTCTGAACAATCTCTTAAGGTCCTGATACACCAGCAATACATAGTTTATGATACTGTTTTCTCATGTCAAGCCCAAACTTCCAGTCACCAGCAGCTATGGCATGTTTTTGAAACAGAAGGCAAAAACAGATGCAAAGAATGAAGAGTCTCAAAACGGATAAAATCTCTTTAACTAAGTTGAACAATACAAACTTTTCCCCATCAGTGCCAGAAACACTGGTGAGATGCACTGATGTGTTCATCAATATTGTTATTTATTATTATACTATTGGGGAGGCAGGATGAGGGGAGAACAAAAGAAGTAAAGAGAATGAGTGTACAGGTTCTTCAGTATTTAGAGAGAAAAGCAATGATGCCTGCTCAGGTCATTATTGCTTCTAAAATGTCACAGTATCCTGGGATCATGACAATAGAGGCTGAGCAACACAGGATTTAGATAATCCTAGATTCAGAATCATAGGGCTTGAGGAGATTTTAAGAAGTTATCCCATTTATCTCCCTATTTCTAAGAAAAATGAGCTTCTGCTGCATCATTTCTCAGTGCCTTGCCTTGTTTATTTTAAAAAAATCCTTCTTCATGCACATACTGGACAAGAAAAATACTTATTTTTGCCCTTGTCACTAGAAAACTCTTGCTAATGTTTAAACAGAATGTATTTCAAATGCTTGCGATGCATCCTAGCCATTATGAAAGCAGATAATAGACACTTCTCCCTAGATCATCACTTCTGTAATAATCGTACTAATAGTAAAAAAACCCTTATCTCGGTCAAAGTGCAGGAAAGCTTTTCCCCCCTCAGTTACAAGAGAACAAATATAAACAAATAAAATTGAATGAAGGGCATTTTGACTGAACAAGAAGGCAAAATGAAGGGGTGGAAGAGGACAGATCTGAGTGCCTTCATAAAGATATCGAAACAGGAGATTATGTAACACAACGTATTTAGTGTACACTCAGAGGTCTTGAGATGTAGGAACAAATCTGCAGGTCTCAGCTCCAGCTGATAATGTAAAGCAACTCAGAGTATTCTGCTCTTCTGGTTTTAATCATTATTCTGTACTTCTATTATCTACATCTCAGCTCTTTCAGAAAGCTGACACATTTACTGACCAAAAATATAAATATATATACATTAATAT
>VYZQ01020051.1:0-44921 GCA_013400655.1 Mystacornis crossleyi
CCCCAGCAAACCCAAACAACAAACCTAGTACTCTCAGCGTTTCTATTTTCCATTGCAAAGTAAGATGCTTTATTGTAGGCAGGAAGTAAAACGTTTCTTTTACTACCGTATTTTAGGCCCAAAAAAGCTGATAGCTACTAGTGTACCAGTTCTGAAAGAAATATTTTAAAGACATGCTTTTGTGAAATCTTAAGCTGAAAAGAGTACTAAGGATAACTTTACTGAGATTTGAGGTACACTCTAGCACAAGTGAGAATACAAATTTTGTTGGCTGTTTTTTTTCAGAGCTTTGTTTTAACAGGATGCCTTTTCAAAATTGTAACTTAATGAACATATCAAAATCCTCTGTCTAATAGGATCCTCCTGCATAGTATTATAACACTATCCCCTGGTTTTCCCTGATTTTATTTATTCCAATACTACAGTGTACAGAAAAAGAGGTAGATTTTACAACCTGTAAGTATGATGAATTTAAAAAGAGCATCTGGAGACAAAGTGTGGGCACTTAATGTTGATACCATAATTCCATCACAGACTTGTTTTAGTAGATTGTGTGATTCTAACCTACAAAATTCCAATATAAGAAGACAAAATTTTGTTGATTGTAACCTAACTTGCTGGGGCAGTCGGAATGCATAAAGCCTCAGCCAAGAGTGGTGTCATAAGATGCAGTATGAGAGTCCAAGATCTTTCATTTATGAGCCTCCTGGACTGGAATAAGCATGATGCTCTAAAAAAATATTTGATAGAGGATTTCCAGGTAACAATAAGAAAACAGATGATGGAGATCTAGACTTCCAAGTCTATGTTAAGACCTTTGCATGAAACTGCTATTCGAGGTCTTCTTTCACTGTTTATCAAGGTGTTTCAGCAACATGATCTTCATCAGTCACTATATATATTTAAAAATAAACAGTAAAAAGGTATGCATACAATAATAACTTATATGAAGAAGTTTTTGTGACAGCAGACTGCTGTGAAATAGAAGCACTGAAATATACTGGTAAATTAAATAGGTTTAGGAGACAAAGTCACTGCAGTCAAAAATGTCTAACTTGAACAGTGCTGTTCCTTCTCTTTCATCTCAAACATTAATTTCAGAGCTGTTGAAGAGGCTGAGAGGATGCTCTTCCCTGACCTTTCTGTATCATTGGGTACATCCTTGTTTCCCAAATGGAAATCTAACTGACAGCTCAGTCCTATATGCAAAGAATTTTACATCAACTGATTTATGATGAGCAAGGCTATTTCTTCTGAGTGAGAAGGACATACACGGTAGAAAAATGCAGGAAGCTATTCTTTTCTGCAGAGAATGGGGAAAGCACAGCTTCCCTCCTGGGCTTAACAGGTTCCCTGAGTTATTAGGAGAGCGCTGTCCTCACCTTCAGTCAAACTTCTGGCCCATGGTGAGAGCAATACTAGGAGGATGTAGAGAATCTCTGTGTTCTAAGCAGTGGATGAGGTTCCTCCTTTCAATGTATCTTATATGGGTGGACCTGGCCCAGCAAGGCCCATGGGGAGGGGGCAGGGCTGTGGGAGTGGGAGACTAGTCCTGCTGCGGCAGGGACTAATGGCTCCAAAACCTGGGAATGGGTCCTGGCCTGTGGGCAGGTGTGGGTGAGACTCAGAGGAGGTCATTAAGGCTTATCAGTGCCCTTAGGGCCCTGACCAGTGGTTACCCACTCAGAATAATGTGACCTAATTTAATAAAGCCTACAGGAAGCCCTTATCAGTTGATTTGAATAAATTTAGAGTTGCAATTGCAGGGCTGCTCCAGGCACAGCAGAGATCTCTGTAAAGAGGAACGACACTGGTCTTTAGACCCAGGCAGCTGGGGGTAATAAAGGACAGCAAATGACCCTGGCCATGGTCTGCTGTCTGATGTCCACTGCTGCTTTAACATCAGGTAGATACTTACTGTCACCAACTGTGCACCTGTTTTCACAGAACAGGAGATGAGGAAAGAGTATTTTTAAAGTGAACTTGAGAACTACTGCAGGTCATTTTCTTCAAGATTCCTTTACTTGGGGCTTTCTTGGCTATGTGTTTATTTCCAAGGCTGTAACTGTACCATATGAGATGTGTCCCCAGTTGATTTGATCTGAAGCCTTATTTTCTGGTTACTGGTACTGATTTGACAAGATTTTCAAGGAGGATGCCAGGTGCCCTTGCAGAGCTAATGTCAGCCTTCACTGTTCTCTTGCTACAAGTATGTTGGCTGTAAAAGCCATAGCTTCCACACGTACTGCATGCCCAGCTAGTGAAACAAGACCTCAGTGGGTGGATTTCCAATTTGGGAAGGTAGTTATGTGAGGTATTTCAAGTTTTCTCATATTTCTCATGCCACCAGAAATGCAGGGTCAAATATGGTATAATTCAAGCTGTCTGATGTATAAACTGTGCCATGCCAGATTCAGGCCCAGAAAGGAGCACATAAACTAAGCAGTACCTCATTGACTTCAAATGTGACTCTGAAAGTAAGCAAAGGATGAAGCTGTTGTGAAGCTATGGGAAGATACCTCTTTACTGAATTGCTACTTATCTGGCAAGAATGCTACTGAAGTCTTCTGTCCTTCATGGTGACAGACCAGTGATAAGACTGGCCTGAAATGACTGTAGTAGGACTTACATTTTCTGGAGAGTGGTAATAACCAACATCCCTAAATGAATTATAGAATTATAAATGAATCAATATGACTTATAAATGAAATCAAAAATGTGATTAAGGGCACGTGGCAGGTTCTCTGCTATATTTGCAAGCATTGGCCAGCATGTGATGTAGTGTGACAGCCTCAGTGGCCTTGGATTGAGTCTGTCTTGCAATGTTCAATTTTCTTCGCGATTTGAACCACTGCGCCATTGACTATCCTCCAAGTGTATCCATGCACTAATGAGGCCGAGGGACAGCGAGCATCCTGGAGAGTCTTGCTACTGGAATGAGCTCTGCTCAAGTCTCAAACAGCATTCTGCCCACACACTCAGCCATGGAAACCCCAAGAGCACTGAGAAAGTGCCTGTTGATGCTGCCAGACTCCAAAACGTGTGAGTGTTTTTATGAACCTGTTTCTAAGTGCAAATGACAATGCCAATGTCTATGCAAAAATGTGTCTGTTTTCTTCTTGACTTGCCAAAATGGCAAGTTTTCCCCTCAGTCTCATATGGATGTTGGAATCAGACCACACTGTATCCTTTTTCTGCTTGCCTTCACTCCCTATGATTACTTCTGAAACCCTACATTTGTCTCTTTCTCTAATTGTTTTTTCCCAGCTTCATCCTTCATACTCTTTTCCCTAAACTTCTGTGTTTAAATTCTATGATGTCCCCATGAACTACACAGAAGATACCTGGTCTGTGGCCACTGCTTCAATCACACATACCTTTCTAGGTCTTTTTGGAAGATAATTGTCCCGAGGTGCAAGATTAGCCACCCTAGCTCTATACTGTTCAGTGCCTGGCTTCTGCTACAGGTCTCAGCCTGAGATACATACTGAGATAACTGGAGGAGGATATTATATCTGAGGTGGTAAGCGGAAGAGAAAGTGAAAGATCGTTATGCCATTGGACTTGTCTGTGTTATATTTGATTGCTCTCCATCTTTAGTACAAAAGGCCAATCTTTCCTATCATTTTCTGCCTTCACATCCCTTCACATCCTTTGAGCTCATGAGTAGAGCTTGCTTATTTCATAGAAGAGATCTCCCAGGCTTAGCTGCCATTCCTTTCTGCTGGGGAAAAGAACACACTGATGTGGTGCAGCCTGGGCTTCATTATTACTGGTGGACTGGACTATACTTGGAAAACCAGTGAACTCCCAAGGAAAGTTGATTAGTGAAGGAGGGAAGAGTGATGACTGAGACCATCAGTTCCTCTTAATTGATTTCTTGAAACGGGGAAGTTAGCTGCTGGAAAGTTAATCAAACAGAAATTAAACTTAAAATCATAGAATCACAGAATGGTTTGGGTTGGAAGGACCTTAAAGATCACGGAACTCCAATCCCTCTGCCATGGGCAGGGACACCTTCCACTAGATCAGATTGCTATATTCTGATCTTGAATACTTCCAGGGATTGGGCACTTACAACTTCTCTGGGCAACAAGAAGTCCTTAGATATGGCTAGAAGTTGAATAAAATACTAGACCAACTACTGGTCTAAAAAGTTGACCCAGGATCCAGCCAATGACTTGCAGGAAAGGAACTCTGCTGAGCTGATACTTTCTTGGAGCACTAAGAGATAGATCGTCTCCTGAGGTGAATGACTGTTCTTGGTCCTCCAGACTGTCCTATGACTGACTAACATAGATTTGCACATTCAACAAGCCACTTAACACATCCACTGTAACAGATCTGTGAGGTTCCATACAATGAAAGGACCATACACGTTCAGGTTACATACTGAGTAGTTAAGTAAGATGTTGTGGAGATGCTTTCACTTTCTTATGAGGAGGTGAGAGAACAGTCCTCAGCACAGTATAATAAAGTGAGGCAGAATTTCATAAAGAAGCATCCGAAGTACTTCAGAGACAATTATTGAAGAATAACTAAGAATAATTATTCTTAATGACCTACACATTATTTGTCGCAACTAGGTCTAAAAAACTCTACTATAATAATATTTATTTCTGTCATTTCAATGTTAAATAAATAATACAGTAGAAATAAAGAATCATGACACATTAGATACAGAGGTATGGTATTATGAACTATGAAGTCCTTAGAGCTGGGATGGACTGCCACATGCTTTACAAAATTTTGACTAACACAAACACTTGTGGAATAAAAGAATTAGATTAATGATCAGTGGCATACTCCTTCAGTGACACAGAGGTGGACAGGGGTAGATGACAATGGGAAGCTGGCATGCTTGTAGCATTTATAGAGAAAGATTCTAGGGAGATAATTTTTGTATGAGAAAAGAGAACAAAATTTTCAATATATACCTGCATAAAGGTATTCAAATAAAGTTGTGTTATTTTCCATTTGTCTGGGCATACATATACTGAGTGAATAGCTAGAACAGAGGAAGGCAGCTTGCCTGTCCTCTTTTCCAGGAAATTACTCGTTCTTTACAGTGACTGCTATCTGTGAACAAACAGGGGTCCAAAGTCCCTGTGCATGCCAAACTATTAATGAGGACTTCAAATGCAAAATACGTGTAATGGTAATGTGTCTCATTAGAGGTGACAACCAAGGAGTTGTCACCTTGTGTGAGGCAGCTGGAGTTTTAGTCCATGTAAATCAGAAAATTCTACATTACAGCTGTGGGATAGGACTGCTTTGTATTATCAGAGCCTACATAAATCTTACCAGTTATCATAGCCCAGTCCTCAGAAAACCAAAAACCTACTTTCCTTTCTCCCAAGTCTTTTCTTAGCATACTCTTCTCGTGCCTAGAGAAAGTAAAGCCTAGACTGAAGCTAATCAGAAACCAGTGCCATTATATGTGTTGGTTGGTCAGTCTCTGCAATTTGCATGATTCTTTCCTTTTTTTCAAAGCCTGCCTAACCATCTGCTTGGCTGTTATCACCAGCCCTGTTTTGAAATAGATCTCTATTTTAATGTCTTCAAGCTTCTAATGAGATGGAAGTAATAAATACACTAGGATCAACCACATCACTCTTTTCAGGTTTTTTTTTTCTAATGGTGAGATTAAACCTGTCTAATAAAAGGGAAAAGTTACATGCAGAATATATGAATGTGCTGATAGTCCCAATCCTATAATGAGTAAATTCTGCTCTTGAGTTCAGTATTCAGAGAGATACTGAATTTAGACAAGCTCAGTAAAAGAAGATGCTTGCAGGAGAAAAGCATAATGAAAGTTTACCAACAGCTAAATTAACCATTAACAACTGTCAATGCCTGTAGCTCCCTATGTTTTATCAATGTCTACAGCTGTGTGTAAGTACTGCTGAAAGCCGCATTTAAAGATTAGCCTGCTCTGTATGCACAGGATGAATTACTACCCAAAGTGATAATCAACAGTCCTAAAAAGGAAACTGTTTTCTGGGCTTTCTCCTTCCAGAGCTATGAAACATATTCTTTCATTTGAACAGGCAAGAATATTTCCTTGGCTTCTTCTTACTAGCTTCATTTCAAGGTCATCACTGCTTGAAAAAATCAGCAGTAATAATATATCAGATTGTGTTTGTAAGTGAAGCAAAGAAGAGAAGTTTTAAAATATAAAATGATAAAAATTAATCATGAATTAAATCAGCTATGAAGAAAGGTCCGTGGACTAAAATCTTAATATTTGTTACAAATAAGAACAATTATCTACAGAAAAGAAGCAGGAATTATTAAAGATTATCAAGAAAAAAATTATTTACATTTCATTTATGGGAATTTGATTTTATAAACTGGACAATCCACATTAATTAAGTCTGCTGTCAATTACTTTTAATTTAGATTAATATACTTTGACAATCTGGGTACAGTAGGTAATCATAAAAATTAGCCACACGATGGTGAACTTAATATAATTACTGAATTGTTTTTTTATATATCAAAGATCCTAAAAAGGGGGAAAATTGACCTGAAATTCTGAATAAAATATTCTGCAGACAAAGCTGAAAAATATCAAATCTGGAAACAAAAGTTTTCCATTTTAACTTGTTAAAGACTTAGCAGTGGATAGCTGACATTATACGCATGCTTAGAAAATATATTAACTGGGGAGTGCTGTTTTATCATGATCACTGCCAGAATGTCAAATGATACTTGGTTGCCAGCCAAGGCAGCAGGAGAAGTAGGTGACAATGCCCTCTGCTTTCTCTGCCACTGGAATATTGCTGTCCCAGATGAGACTTCATGGGGCTGCACCAGGGGGTGGGTGCTGTGCCCTTCACTGAGCCCTAGAAAATAGCAAAAATTTCTAGTGCCTTTCTAGCATCTGAAACTCATAGTGTGACCAAACCTGGTTTTCCAACACAGTTGTCAGAACACTGTAATTTACACTTAGGCTCTTCACAAAAGAAAGAGATGGATATATCACACAGGCATATGGAACCAGAAGAAACTAAGAGAAAATTTCATAAAACAACGTAATGATAATCACAAAGTATAAGCAGGCAAAATATCTGTATGAAAAGAATTATCTAGGTAAAAAGGATATCAGTAAGTATTTAATTTAACCATAGTAACTTCAGAGCTTCAATGTGAGCTAGACTTGGTGATAAAAGAGATGAAAAGGCAACACTATAAACAGATCATTTTAGCTTCTCTAAAAGATATCCTAAATATTCATCACTCATTATAAAATTAAACTGTCATATCTTGTAATGACTTGGAGAATTCAAAGTAGAAATATCTCAGTATTGAGCACTTTGCAAGTCTGACTTTCTTTGAAGTACATTTGAGTTTAATTAGAACAGACTCTTCAAAGAGCTCAACATCTGACTACCTATTGTGAAAAAAGGCCAAAAGGTAGCTTTTCACCATCAATTTATGAACTTCGTCTCCCAAATCCCTGGGACTTCCTGGTCACAGTTCTAATCAGTAGAGTAAAATGTGGGAACAAAGCTGCTAAACATCCAGCAGCTACCTCACAAAAACAGTAGACTTAAATTCTTAGCTGTTACTCGAGAGTAATTTTTGTCATTTTCCTTTGACACTTCTTTCATTACAACCTAATTATTTCAAGATCATTTTGACTGAATGTCTACAGAATCCTGCTCACTCATTGGTCACAGCCAACCTCAAATAGCAGCATGCCATGACTTGTAAGTTTTATTAGTACTAATGAGATGTGAGTATGTAATTGAATTATTGTTAGTGTCTCATGGTCAGACCCCTGTAAAAAATACGTTCTGAAAATGATGACACGAAGAAGGTGACATTCCAGTCTCCTGTCATATTTTTACATTCTACATTGAATTTACCAAATAAAATTCCATTGAACAACCTCTACAATAAGATCAACATTCAGATAATAATAGTTTCTCAAAGTGACAAAAACAACATACTACCACACAGCAACTCAAAATCATCTTAACACAAGGTGAAATGGGAGTCAATCCACGCCTGAAATCTTATATGAAAACACAAGAGGTTTGTGTTTAAGAGTAACAAAGGTGCTGCAAGGAAATGATATCCTCGGTCCCAGTATTCTTGTTGTTTTCCTGATCTTGTCAAGTAAAATTATACACATTTTGGTTTAAAATTTTAAAGACGTTCACTGTGCATCACACAAAGACTGGATGGTAATAAATAGCTGCTGGTATTTTATTTTTTAAAACAACCTGCACTATGACTGTCAGTTTATTCTACCTTTTGTGATTTGGAGGGGACTCATCAAAGAAGAAAAAACTGGATTTTTGTCAAAATATTCTTTACTGTCAGATTTTTTTGATGTTATTTCCAAATTATATAAGATAGCTCTGTCATCTTGCATCGACCTAATGTTTCAGAAGAAAGCCTGGTAAAACTTTCAAAGCATCAAATGCTTCTGAATCTAAATCAAAGCTAAACAGATGCCATCAAAATAAAGAAAATTTTAATTTTGCCCTCCAAAATATCCAGACCTGAAAATGGAGGACTGAACTAAGTATTCTACACTGGACCTCATAAGAAAAACATTCTAAGATTTTATAAAAATTCCTTTATAGTACAGAAGTAGAGATTTCTAGTTATTTTTAGGTCTTGTGTTTTTTTAAACCTCATCGGAACTAAGATATAAGTTATAGAAATAGTCTTCCTTTATCAAAATAGCAAACATGTATATAAAACGTAGTCTCAAGTTAAACGAGCAGAGTCCTGGAAGTTCAGTTACATAAGACAAATTGTAACAGACATACTTCTGTGTTAAATTTGCCTAAAATACAAATAACAATGGCTCTCTCACTGTGCAAGACCTTGTAATGTAACTCCTTTTTCAAATGCTGCATGCTTTTTCATATCTGGAAAATAGGTGCTGTAGCCCTTTGTTAGATTATGAAATCTACTACTGTCAGAATTGAAAGAGGAGCCAGCAGTGGCAGCCATTTTCACGTTTTAGCTGAAAATCTGTAATGTTCAGAAACACTGCTTTTATCATATTTCAGCATTTTCTAATCTATTTTGACTCAAGTGACTGCTCTCCCAGCTGTGAAATCTATGCTGGCTGACATCCCTTCTGCCTCTCAATCCCATTAACATGTGCCCATACTGCAAACAGAAATTAAATATTAATTCCCTTTCATGTCACCTCTTTGGCATATCTTGCATACCTCTGCCCTCTCCCACAACGTTCTAACTGCCACAGCAGCATATCTTACAGTTTGGGAAACACTATCAAACTCCAACGCAGATTACAAGCAAAATATTCTTCATTGCACAGCAAGCAAGCCTGATTTTAAAATAAATTCAAAGCACAGTATATATATGTGTGTGTATATATATATATATATAGTTTCCTTTTACTCACAAGAGGTTCTGCCATGATGATGCGAATCTTGCGTTCAGCCAGAGTAGTAAAGTTAACAAACAAGCTCTTCAGGACATATTCTCCTGGTTTACTGTCTGGGTCGATGCTGATGGGCAACATGGCTGGAGGTCCTTTTTCTCTCTGTGTACCAGAAACAGGTGGGACAGGAGGCTTGATATATCCGTTACCAACTGGAGAAGCTGAAATGTAGAAAAGACACAGTTACTTTTGGTAATTCAACATGCTTTAACTTTCACAGAGCACCTCAGCAGCCCACTATATTGTCAAAGCAAAACTGGAGACAAGCTGCTAATCAAAGAAATACACAACACATAAACAAAACTTCCATGGTACCACAGGTAAAATACACATTATCTAAGTGGAAGAAGAAATTAAAGATGAAATCTTTAATATAAAAATTGAGTGGTGTTTGGTATGCAGTGCATACTCAATCCTCTTTTTTTTACATGATGACACCTAACTGTTTGAATAACATCATCATTTCTTATCTTTTGCACGCAGGTCAGACCTGTAACTCAGTTGTCAAGTTAGAAAAATTTATCCTTTATAGCTATTCAAACCAGCTTAGCCTAGCAAAAGTCAGGAGCCTGGTCTTTTGACTATGGTGAATTGTAAAGGGTCTTACTCTCCTGTACTTTATCTTGAGGTCAGTCAAGAATGACTCAAAAAACAATATACATAGTACCGGTATAAATTTTACATGAAGAGTCAGACACGGAATGTTTTCCACGGCCAAAAAATATTAATTATGAGCTAGCTTTCCTGAAAGTACCAAACCCTACAGTTCCATTTGGCACTTTTGAGATTACACCGGGTGCATTGCGTTCAGTTTTGTGTTCTCCCATACAAGAATGACACTGCTATTTTGAAGCAAGGCCAAGAGAGGACCATGAAGATGGTCAGGGGCTTGCTAGATTAGTAAAGGCTGAGAATGCTGGACTGATTCAGCCTTGAGAAGAGAATCTTATTGCACTCTTTAGCGACCTAACGGAGAATAGCAAAGATGCCACAGAACTAGACTCTTCTTTGAGCACAGGATGACAGGACAAGAGGCAACAGACACTACTTTGAATGTGGGAAATTTCAACTAGATAAATGGAAATTCCACTGTGAAGGGATGATCAAACACTGATACATGTTGTACAGAGATACACCATCGTTGGAGACACTTGAAACTTGACCCGACAAGATGCTGAGAAACCTTCCCTAGCTGGTGAGCAAGCTGAGGTTGGATTAATCATTCACCAGGGATACCTTCCAATGTAAATTACCTTGCGATTGAATTCCACATAATGAGTATCAAGATATTGTATACTAGACTGAGCTCTATTTACTGTTTTTCTGTGAATGGAGGAAAAATAAATTGAAGCACTTCAAATGTTACCATTTTACACATGAAATTTCCAAACTAAAATCCTCAGGGCTCAGCTCTTACTGGCAATAAAAGTCATGTTTGGTCTTCAGGCACATACTGGTAGCACTGTGCCTCTGTTAGTTTTGCCAGAGACTTTTAAAGTAGCAAATTAAGTAACACTGGCAAGACCAGCCATTGTCCACTCTGAACGTAACACAAGTGTCACAATGCCCACGAGCAGTACTGGTGATTGGGACAGAGATACTTTAATGCAATATAAACCATGGAAATACTGCGAACTAAAACCATTACAGCACTGCCCCATAGCACTGCACTCCAGAGCGTTACATTATATGTCACATCCTAGTTGCAAACAAAGAAAGAGAGAAAGAAGAATGAACTACAATGATGGCTGCCTCACATCTAACACCTTCAGCCTTTTCCTTGGAGGAACAGAACTGCAACTCTTACTGAAATTAACTGTCAATTATTAGTGACATATGAGTGTTTTATGAAGAAATGAGATTTTTGACCTTTCCTATGTACTTTAACACTTCATTGCTCAACAAAAATGAAAAAAATTTTAAAAGAAGAAACTTTATGGTTTGAGAGTATTTAAAAGGTGGCAGAATCAGAACCCAAAATCACACACTGAAAAATAAAAAAGGATCCACTGGAGAAAAGAGAACATGTTTTCCATTAGAAAAATCAGTTTAGAAGTTCCTGTATGACTATAATAGAAGATAAATGCTTCTCTTCACATAGCTATTATTCTGCAAGTGTAACACATCTCTTCTTTGATAATAACCCCTGACTGAAAAGGTACAGCACCACTCTTCAGCACAGCAGCGGCACCTCTCCCACGGTGACAGATGTTTCCTGCTAGATTTGTTTCCTGCAAAGTTTCACTTGATTTTTGAGGGCAAAAGTATTATCATGTAATCTTCCTGGCATTATGACTCTTTGCAAAAAACAAAGTGTATAAAACAGTCCTACATTTATATTACACAAAACTTGTTCTAAAAATACACTGTTGTTCTCAACAATAATCTACTTCAAAGTACTGAAAAAAGAAATACCAGAGAAGAGTATAAGTGCTACTGCTCTTCTGCCACCACCTAGGCTCTCTTAAAATTTAAACATGAAGACAGTGGGATGCAAAGGATCAGATGCAAATTTTTATAGACTATCAAATACACTAGGCAATGGAAATCTCTCCACAAATAGCTTTAGGATGGAGTCAGACAATATTTTTACAATGAGGAATATATTTGCCAAATGTGTGGTTTTGACTGGCTTACATCTACCCATGAAATCAGCTTGATCTCCAAATGCTCGGTCAGGAAAATTTTTTGGTGAGCAGTGAAACCAATTTTCTTAAGGATTTGTGTCCTTTGTGCAGCGAAAGCCCCGTCCTTCGCAGTGCCACCGCGCCGAGCTCCCCGCGCCGTTCCCAGGCTCCGTGCCGAGCGCCGTGCCCGGCCGGCCGGGCGGGCTGCTCGCCAGCCGGCCCCTGCCAAGCACAACACCGCCGGGCCGGGCCGCCCGCCGCCGGGGCCGGGAAGGAATCCGCGGCAATCTAATCAAACACAAACTTGCCTTCTGTTCCTCCGGCAATTTTACTTTAAATCTGGCTACTAAGCTCAAAACATAGGGGAGATTCAAGGGAGGCAGGCAGGCAGGCAGGCAGGCAGGCAGGCGGGCGGTGTGTGAGATCAGGTACGCTTCACATCCTGGCGAAATTAAGTTTAAAAAACCTTAGCCATGCTACCTGGGAGCTGCCACCCTAATCTTCAATCATTGCGGCATTCAGCCAGGATTCTGAGACTGGAATTTAAATCCACATAGTCATTGTTAGTAGGAAGCCTTTTAACAATGATTCTGTTAGGTTTGTGACACAGGCGGACTTAATCTTTTTTCCCAGACATCTAACTGAAAAATCATTATTTGCACACTGTAACAGAGAAATGCAATTATCTGTGAGATTTGCCAGTGCACCAAAAATTTTTATTCTAGCTCTTCTCAGAAATATAGAACTGTACAGCCTTTCCCCAAATACAGAAGCAGCATATCCTGGGGGTTAACATCTATCATTACTACAGCAATTACAGCAGTTAGAGAAATGACTGACATATGACACTGATTTAGTTCAATTTTTTAAAAGACCATTTTGTAGCTGTTAACTCCATTTAAGCATCTTTAGTGTGAAAGCTAACACTGCCGACACTCTTGAGGGTCTGGAGTTGATCATGAGTTGGTCATGAACTATTATACATATGTTTGGCTTTCTAAGGCATCTTTTCTGCTCCATTATCTCCAGCATCTGCATATGCTTGATATTTACATTGCAAAAATCTGGCCCAGTGACAAGACTATCACTGACATCTATACTGATAATGTATGAGCTTTAACAGAATATAGTTCTTATGCCTAGGCCAAGAGCCCTATAAAACTCACAAAAAAAAAAAAGTTGCCTGTGAGACATAAAACTGAAAATCAAGGACTCAAAATTTAGGAAATACCTGCATTAAAGTCATCCCTGGTTGGTCCCTTTATGTTGACACATTATAATGTGAGCCTTAGAAATAGCAATAAAAAAGATGTACTCAGTTTGCCATCCATGCCAGTGAAACACTGCCCAAATTAAATAAAAGGCATAATTTTAACAAGAGAAATCATCACACATAGTTTGTATGGGTTCATACAGAATATATCTGGAGGGAGGTGGGAGGAAGGAAGGAGTTATACTCAATTTGAGATACTGATTTCCTTAACAAATTTAGTTTTTACTGCCTGATTTCAAAATAATAAATGTTATACAAAGAGAAGTACCAGAACAGACCACAGAAGCATTTAGTTTGAATGTCTACATATCGTAGGGTACTGGTCACCACACAAATACTGCATTAAGCTAAACCCTTTATTTAGAGAAAAGTAGCTCATTCCCCAGGAGAATGAATGGTGATGCACATGGAGGAGACCATGGTAACCCTGATGTCCAAGGACTCTGCAAGAGCAGAGAACCAACAGATCAAGTTTAGAAAACTGTATACATAATTAAAGCTCCTATCCTACGGAAATCTGTAACAAAGTTAACCGTGCTTGATCAACTATAAAATGTCTGTACCATTTGGGGTGTAATTCTGTCTGAAGCACATTTTCTTGTTTCCAACATGGACCCTTATTTTTCTACTAAATGTGCAATAAGCTGTATTTCAAATTATACCCTTATCCAACAGAGTATTTTCATTTAGCGCAGGCTATAACCTATAGCACAGGCTATATTATTTTCTCAACGTTATGTATTTTTTAAAAGTTAAAGACAAAGAATAAACACGGAAGTATCACTGAAATATCACACATGGTTGTCCTCACAGCCATTTACTATTGCCACAGAGAGGCCTCCTGACATAAAATCACTGCTAGATTTTTCCATGTATTGATCATTTCCCTGATCAGAAAAACAGTTTTAAAAAAGCACAGTAGTTTTAGTGCAACACACAGTCAAAAGCTGATACTGGGGATGAGTACCAAATTCAGTTATCATAAGAGAGCCCCTGCTATGGTCTGCACTACAGGTATTTTTCTTAAAGCTGTAAGAGGAATCATAACAACTGAATGATCATAATGCACAAGCCAAGAATCTGTGCTACACTGGATAGAACTCCAGCCACAAAGAGTTACTGACTTTTCAGTACCTTTAAGCAGAAAAACCTTTTTTTTTTAGTAAACTGTGTCAAATTTACACTTTAGCAACAACGAACGAACTAATAAGACAAACGCAAACATCTATTTGCAGTATTTTCATACCTACCGAGCCCCTTTATAAAGCCGATCACACTGGATTTTCTCCAACATGCTACTGTAATATCCATGAGCCTGTGAATACCTGAAATGTTCCACTCCTTCAGTTAGAAAAGCTAGAATCCTTTTCTAACTAAAATTGAAAAATAAATTAGTTGTTTCATAATCCTGTTTCACACTTCCTCACTGCTTGCGAGGAAGACATTTCCTACAGTTTCTTGGTATTGCTTTTCGATAGACAAATGCTGAAGACCTGCAGTGTGTGAGCTAGAGCAGGCCTGCAGATCAGCTCAGCCTTTCCATAACCAAAGGGGTAATTTTTAGCCTCAGCATATGATGATGACCACTCACAGAGTGGCTGCACGTCTATATTTATCCAGAAGTACATACTATGCTGACAGATTAGTGAAACTACTTCAGGCACTCCAAGAACATGAGACAGGATAATGGAGTTCGACACAAACAAACCACACATATCAAACACATGTATTATCGTACAGTCCGAGCTGAAAGCAATTAGTATAGAAATGCAAAGCACAGTGACAACACAGGATGGGCTTTGTTTTGTAGCTAAAGTCTTTTGGCCAAAAGTACACACAGTCTAAATTCCTTTCGATAAAACCAACCCAGTATCTCTTCTTTTCCCATGCCAAAAATCAGCGAGAAACCACATATCCTTAAGAATAACTGTACATCTGCTGCAATAACTCTTGAGAAAATTTGCTTTGTTTTAAAATAGCAGTTAAAATATTAAAAAGAAAACACATTATTAAATAAAACCTGAAGAATTTAATTTACAAGGATACCGTTAACATGTCACAAAAGGTTGCTTTTTCACCTTTTGAAGGAGAACATTCCCAATTGATTCAAGCTTGATAGACAGAGAATAAAAAAAGAGAACTTTTGCTGAAAGAAACATACTAAAGGTCTAGCAGATCCATTTTTATCTTGGTGAAATAAACGGTACGATTCCCAAGAAAAATGTTATTCCAGCATATTAGTAAGATGCAGTAATAGCATTATTTTAATGTAAGCATTATTTTCATAATTAATTTGCATGTTTCAAGAAAAAATAACCATAAAGGTATAGAGTTAACAAGTAAAACATAGTACTAATGACTTGAAATACCTATGATAGAAAATAAATTTATTTAAAGTACAGGACTTTACAACAAGCAATCAATGCTACTAATGTCTGCTCTTTTTTGTGTTTCTGACTCTTTCTTAGGAGGACTTAGAGTCAAAAATGAAAGACCAGGAAGAATTCAGTGCACACCAAGTCCCACATCCAGACTATTTGGAAAGTAAAAGTGTAAATTATGGTGGTACTGGTGGCCTTACTCTTCCCAGGGAATGAACTTAATACAATGTAAATGTTTGCCTACATGTTTTGTTTACTGCTTATTTTCCATTGATTATTAAAAGAGTTGATAGATCAGTAAGTAAATATACTCTTTTTAAGATATTTCTGACCTGTTCTACAACTACCTGAAAGAAGGTCACAGCCAGGTGGACGCCAGCCTCTTCTCCCACACAACCAGTGACAGGACAAGAGGACATGGCTCAAGCTGCTTCAGGAGAGGTTCAGGTTGGATATAAGGAGAAATTTCTTCACAGAAAGGATTGTTAAACAGTGGAGTGGGCTGCCCAGGGAGGTGGTGGTGTCACTGTCCCTGGAGGTGTTTAAGGAAAGACCAGACGTGTCACTCAGTGCCATGGTCTGGTTGACAAGGTGGTGATCGGTCACAGATCGGACTCAATGTCCTCAGAGGTCCAAACTAAATGATTCTGGGATCCTGTGACTCTGTTCTCAACTGTAGGCTTACCTAAATATTAGTTATACAGTTTTACTAGTTACACAGTTAAACTAATTATTAAAATGAATGTATGGCAATTGTATGGCCTATAGTGATTTCTAAGGTCCATAAAAGATGCTGTACAAATCTAACATAAGCAACAGCTCTGCAGACACAGTTTCCTTCTCTAGTACTGGACATGATTTACACTTCCAGCTGTAGTAAGGCTGGCCTGCATTGGCCCAGGGGTGGAGAGATGTGTAAGAACCCTTTGCATATACAGGTCCCAGGCAGAGAGTATCAACTGTGGAGCTTTGAAACTACACTTATGGCAACATACTGCTTCAAAGCTTCCACTATCTTAATAAAAAATATAAAATAAACAGTAAAAAACACATAGGCAAATATCTGTATTACATGAAATTGATTCCCTATGAAGGATCATCTCCCTCAAGGTGAGGGAATTCTTTTCAGTGAAAAATTCCCTCACTGACAGCTGTATGTAGACACAGACATTAGGTACAGGCACATACAAATAATAAGAATATATGAGAGAGTCTATATGAAAAAAATCTCAAACAGATTTTCCCTCTTAGAAGAACAAGGTTGTCTCCAAAAATGGGAAATCTCAGTAAATACGTATTCTAAAACTCCAGACTCTGAAGACTGCCTAAAACTGTTCAGGCATCTAGTGGAGAAGACAGTCATTTTGCACAGCTGTCTTGACACAAGAACATGACAAAAAACTATCCCAATTGATTCTGACTTTCAAAAGCCTATTTAATGCAAATACAGGATTCTTCAGGAAGAGTTTCTTTGGTTGTCCAATTAGATAGATGGTCGGCAATGCAACAAAGATAAAACCCAAACAATTACATGCAAAAAAAAAAGTCTGGAAATCCCTGTGCCAGAGGAAATACTATCTAGTCTAGAAGATAAAATAGAGAAGAGACAGTGAGGTCAGTGGGGAAAAGTACAAAAGAAGTTCAAGATTCTGGAGCAAAACAGCTCATTCATAAAACAAGTCTAAAGGGAATAGATATCCAATGAAGTCTTGAGATGACCTCAGCTCCTTGAAATGGATATCCTCAAATACTTGATTTTGCTGAAACTATAAGGGAGAAAAGGCTAATTTATACATTTCAGGTTCCTTAATTTCTTTAAAGGGACATGCCCCAGGAGAGTAATTTGTGTAAACTGGCATGGGGAAGAGAAAGGAAGAAGATATATTCCATGATAAAGGCACTCCAGGATTTGGTTACTGATTTATCCAAGATAAGACCAACATTTAAAATTATTTCTGTCTGAGTATGTAGTGAAAAAAAAGCTGTTGCCAGGTTTAGATACACTTATTCCACTCTTTTCCCAGTACTTGTGGAGCTACAAAAGACAGTTCCAAATCCTGTAGACTTGGAAATTTCCTATTCCTTTTAACATAATAGAAAAATACAAATTCATGTGAACTCAAGGAACAGCAAACATAGAAAACAGGAGACACAGTAATTAGTTCATCCACTAAGAAGTGGCAGAATTGCCAATAAAGTGTAAGTTTAGCCAACTTAACTACTCTACCCAAGGAAAATGAGGCATGAACGTTTGTGTGTGCATATGCACACGGCTTGCCATTCAATTTATATTCAGTATCTTATACAAACACATGACTAAAACAGACCATATGATATCCTCAGTGAGACTGAACATTTTGGGACATAAGGCTAACTCCTCGTGGCAAACTCATTCAGCTCTCCCCTGAATCCAAGGGTGGACAATGTTTGCAGAATGGAGTCTAAGAACATGTCCCAGATATGGCAATTTTTTAATAATCAGATCCAATCCTCTGCAGGATAGAAACAAAATGCAGCATCCATGAAAATAAATACATGGCCACTCAGTAGGCCTTATGGGTGCTAAAATATCACTTGTGGGGAATGCTCTTCTCTGCACGTCTACAAAGAGTTCATATGTTCATTCCACTCAGAGATGCTTATGAAGCTGCCATCTTCTGCGATGGACCCCACCAGGAAATAATCCGTTAAAAACAGGTATCTTTGCCCAAACTCAGGGAAACCTTAGTCCTTACATGACTGTAACATATAGACAGGTCTTACTTGAAATGGATGTGGGGAAGTGCCTGTTAGCTTTGAAGCCAAAGGATCTTGTTCAACCTAGAACCTTGAAAAGGCTAAAACTGTTGGTTTGGCTTTATTAGCCACTAGCAACCTTCTGGCCCTCACATCCCAGCTGCTGGCAGGTAAGTGTTAAGCTTTGTAATCCTCAGAGGAGCACTGCAATTCTCTGTAAGAGAGGGGTAATTGATGTGAGAGCCTATAGGGGAAAGCAGTGAGTGGAACAGGTTTTCTCTCCTTGCATATGCAAAGGATTCAAGAACGATGACTGCCAAAACAAATAAACAAACAGGAAATCCTGTCTTATGTGTCCATCGACTTTTTAAAGGCCTCTTCACTGACTTGGCTGAGCTCCTAGTAACAATGATCCTGTAAGATGTAGCCTTTCCCTCTCTCTCTTTCTCCTAAGTGGCAGGTCAGGGGTTGAGCAGCTTAAGAGTGTTCTCTAGGTTCTTATCTCAGAACCTTGCAAGACATGAGTGAGGCAGGAAAGCAATTCTCCTTCCCTCCACTGCTCACCATTTATTTTTCTGTTTCTTTTTCTCTAAATCATTGTTTTCTTTTATACATATATCTTGTGCTGAAGATACGTGCAGAAGATATGTGGGGATACATGCATGTAACATAAAGATTTTAAACTGCACCAATTCTAGAATTTGCTTGGTTTATTATGAGATTAAAGACTGAAAAAGTTAAATGACATGGAAAATATTGTGGAAAATCTGAAACAATTTTCACATTTGAGTGTTTTATTTAGGGGTGACTTCTCACTAAAGGAAGTATCTTTCTTGCTTCTGATGGGATACAAATCAAACAAAAATACTTCTCAGTTTCTGTGTTTTATATGGTAATGACATGCTGCCTCTTTGAAGGCTGACTTGAGATTAGCAATATACTTTCAAAAGATTTCAAAATCTTGGTACCTTTTCTGCATAACTTCAAAAGGTTGTTTTTTACCTTTTCCAGTTATTCCAAAAGAAAAAACTCCAAAGAAGGGTGAAAAGATATTTTCAGATGAGTAATTGTCAGGGTTTTTTAAAGGAAAAATTAAAACAGAGACAAAGTTTATTTCTAAAACTACATCAGAAGTTCTTTGGGCTCAAACAGAGCTTAAAAACCATTTTATTTTAAATAAAGAAATTCATACTCTTACACTTTTTTTCAGGTACTAGGGCAAAAAGGCTAAGCTCCACTTTGGTTTTGCTGGATCAGAAAATAGCTTCCTATAAGATTTTTAGACAGACATTTTGTTGCATTTGCTTTCCTTTTCAGAGACAGGGAGATGAAGATACTCCTGTAATTTTGTGGTTGATGGGTGTTAGCAGAAGAATTATTTTTAGGGAACCTGGAAAAGGGCCGAGGAAGTATAAGGCTTAAAGAGCCCAAAAGAGAAGGAATAGTTACTTCCAGAAGAGAGACTGACTAGCAGGCAGGCAGGATGTAACCATGTGCTCTTTCTTCACTGCTGTGCTGATTTTGGTCGGGGTAGAGTTAATTTTTTCCACAGTAGCTGGTATGGGGCTGTGTTTTGGATTTGTGCTGGAAACAGGGATTTTTCAGATACTGCTGAACAGGGCTTACACAGAGCCAAAGGCCTTCACTGCTTCTCACCCCGCCGGCGACGGGCTGGGGTGCACACAGAGTTGGGAGGGGACACAGCGTGGACAGCTGACCCCAGCTGACCAAAGGGATATCCCAGACCATGTGGTGTCACGCTCAGTTTATAAAGCTGGGGGAAGGAGGAAGAGGGGTCATTCAGAGTTACAGTGTCTGTTTTGCCAAGTTACTGTAAGGCGCAATGGAGAGCCGGCTTTCCTGGGGACGGCTGAACACCTGCCTGCCCATGGGAGTGAGACAGTGGCCTTGTGGTGCTTAGTTGCCAGCTGGGTTTAAACCATGACATCTATACATTTTTTCTTTGAGACAATATACTTTTCTACTTAAATGTTTTAGAATACAACTCTAAGTCTGCATAAGATGGAATTTTGAAAATATATTTAAACTCTTTATTTTTCACCAGAGAGAGACATTAAATGCTTGCATCTGAGTCCTATTCCAACTTCAATAGCTATCTCAGATGTTCGAACTGGAACCGTCCCTGAATTTTTGTGGTCTGTTTGTTCACACTTGCTCTTCCAAACTCCTGACATGTTGGATAATGCTGTTAAAAACTCCTGTCTTTCACTGGAATGGAAACAGCATATCGCTTGTGGATGACTTGTCTTCTGTGCAATGTACACATGTGTATGGAAACCTGAGTGTGTTGTGACGCACTCGTGCAAACAAGCAGTACTTTATTACTGATGTACAAAAAGAAACAGCTTCTAGTTCTAGTGACATAACACTGTTCAACATCTAAGAGTTGGTTTAATTGAGCTTCGCTCATTTCATGCCAGAATAAATATGTCTTGTTTAGTTATGTTTCAAAGTGTAATACTACTAAGGAAAATCTTTAGGACTGTACTTGCTTTCTTGACCTCATCTTCTGGTGCACCTGATCTACTCTATGGGTGCCTTTTAGGGAAAGTTACAAATTTAGCCACCTACCGACCAAGTATTAAACTTAACCTAGCCATGCAGGCTCTGGGTAAATTGAGACCGACATTTCTAGATGATCCATCAAAGCCTTCTTAGATTCTTAAGACAGAAAAAATAACTTTTTAGAGGTGCCTATCACTCATTTCAGTTTACTGAAAGAGAACTGACAACAAAGATATACATCCCAATGTTATTAGTGATGATTCTCACTCTTAAATCTGTAGACTCTTCAAGAGCACTTTGTATGGATTAAACTGCACTGTGGTGCATTTTAGCTGCTGCTGGCTAGAATTCTTCCCCTTGCTCGTGTGGGTGGAAGATGGCACAACACCAGCAGTAAACCAAGCCACAGGCTGGATCTGTGGACTGGCAAGTTAAACCTTCACAAACCAAGACTTTCACAAAATTTTGTGAAGCCTTTTGTGATGACACCACAGGAGGGATTTCTGTGAATAAAGATGAACATGAGAGACACAACAATTCATGTTTCCCTCTACAGTGGAGCACACAAAGTAACATCTATACTAAGAAAAATGAAAGAAAAAGTTTTGCAGCCAAAATGTGGATTAATATTTATTATTAATCCCCTACTCTATGTCTGACTGAATCACTGTCATTACTTAGTACTGACTGCAGCAGCTTTTTCATAACATTGTCTATCTTCCATATCAAATGCTATTTGGCCTCTTTGCTTACAGCTGTCTTTTATTAGCCACAGACCATTATGATGCCATAGTATCTAATAAAGCTTTATTACATCACATTAACAATTCTTTGAAAGTGGGTTCATTTGCTTCTTAGCCACAAACCTAAACACAAATGCAAATGTTTGCTGCTTTGGTAGACTGCGACTCTGGGACATAAATACTTTTTGTGGTGACTGAAATACAGGATAATGTCTTTTACCATCCACATGAGCTCAGTGAAGGTTTCTAAAAATTTGGCTCGAGTGCAGCTGCCCACTGAAAAACTTTCACTTGAACAGGTAAGTGGAGTGCATGGAATTTAGTTGCTGTCCAAGGGACCTTCTGCATGACCAGTCAGTTGCAAATACCAAATACAACATGGACAGGACATTGTTCTCATGCTGGTCAGCAGGCCATGACAGAAAACTCCTTCCATGTATTGAAATGTCTAAATGTTTTGGAATGCTAGAAATATGTTATTAAATTTGGAGAAGAACAGGCACCTATAGAGATGAACTCTGTGTCATTTAATTACAAAAATAAAAAAAAGAATCCTAGGGTTCATACTGTATTTTTAAAATAAATAGCTTAAACCCTGCAAAAACAGAGTAATTCATTAGAAAAACCAAAGAGCCTAATCAAATTTGAAAATAATAAAAAGATGCTTTTCATAGTAGATTCGAAGGGAAATTTCGTACTCCTGAGGGCTGGGACAAAACTAATGTTATATCAGATTTTCTCAAATGTCAGCAAGGGCAATCCAGGCAACCACAGCACAGCTGGCCTGATACTCATCATGGAGTGGCTGCATTTGACTAATAATGAACCAAAGTATGATAATACAATGCCATAATCACAGGTTTATGGAAAATAAATTGTATTAAACTAACTATATCTTTTTATGAGATTATAAATTTGGTTAACAAGGCTGAAAGTGTAGTCTTATATTTTTGCTTGGCAATTGCATTGGTATTTTACCAAATTCTAAAACCAACGTTCACAACAAATACAGATTAAAAAATAGGTAATATCTGTGGATTAAGGAAGAATCATACTGTAATGAATGTACTTCTAGTGGAGGTACAGAGACCAGTTCTTGGTTCTGTACTATTTATCCGTACTGTTAATAACATAAAAGACAAACTTTTCTATAAAGTTTACAGGCAAAACAGAAATTAAGAGTGATAGACAGAAAATATAGCAAAAAGAGGTCCTTCTACTCTGTTTGAAGAGCATTTGAAACTTAAATACAAGTGAATAATACATGAGATATTAATTCTAACCTATGGAGGATTGCATAGCCAGAAACAAGGCTGCACAGACAGAAAAAGGCTTCCTCTTCCTGGAAAACTGATGATGAGAAAAGGCCCGAGACCAGGACAACTAAAGCGTTGAAAACCGGCTGCTATTCTTGCGATCTGGAGAGCTATGGAGAGCCTTTACAAGCAGTATGAAAAAAAGCAAAAGCAGGAAAGCTCTACTACTTCACTGTCAGTGGCTCTGCAACCACTGCTGGATGCTCAGTCCAGTTCTGGCATCTGCAGCTTGAGAAAAGATGCTGGTGAACTAGAGGACATTCAGGAAAGGCAACTATAACTCATGACTGCAAAAGTTGCCTTTAAATTTAATTTAGTTTGACCATAAGAAAATTACGCAGTCATATCTTCTAAAAGCAGGAATTTGCACTTACTGTTCCTACAATGGCACCTATTTGCAAAACATATTTCATAGAACCTCTTGCCTCCAAAACGCCTTTTTTAGACAACACAAGCACTCAGGCACGTCCAAGGCATGATTCATTACAATAAACATGCCTAAAGCAGCTCATCTGAACTGTACCCCTGCACCTCTTCACTGGGTATCAGGAAAACCAGGCTTGATTGTGTAAGATGTTAAATAAAACACTAAGGATGCCTGAAAGTTAGGTGAGATGACTTCCATGCCCATTAAGCATGAATATTGGGAACAGAAATTTGCTAAGAGACAGCTTTTTGTTCAGTAACATCCAATGTCTGGAATTTTAGACTACACAAATGCATTAAAGAAGTAAAACACAAAGGGAGGAAAATTAACTGCCAGAATGCTATTAAGACTGGTGCTGATTCTTCCATTACTGGAAATTTTAAATTAAGATTTTTTTTCAGATGTGTTTTGTCTCAAACAGAAATTAATTCAGAGAAGCCATAAAGCCTGTTCTATGAGGAGCACAGATTGGATGACACAATGTTTTTCTGGTTGCATAATTTATGACTTGTTGAATATATTAGTAGAAAACATAGTTCTGAGAACAATCTCTCATTGGTAAAACTAGGACACAGATGTTGCAAGAAGGATTCCTCTTTCTCTAATCTTGGTAATATCAAGAAGAAGTCTGAATTCCTATCAGTACCTGATTTCTCTTTGTACGTCCAGGTACAAATACATACTATGTGATCGGAAGATCTTTGTGATACATGTAATGTTTTCCTGGTCTGATGGTTTGATTGTTGAACATGTTTTGCCAAAACAAAGACTGATTTTAAGAAAATCAGTAGAAAATGTAGAAAATACTTCAAGAGAACATAAAAGTGAAAGCAACTTATTGGGATGATTTGGTTTTCATGTTTTAAAGGAAGACTACACTGCCTGAATAATTTATAAATATGCTTCATAAGTAAAAGTGATAATCATACAAACCAGGGGTTTGCCTTAAGAGAACACTTCTATAGAAAAGTGAAGCTCTCTGGAAGTGCAGTGATGTGCTCCAGGAAAGTCATCTTCCACTGTCTGCGTGTTTGAGGAGCAGAGAAGAACCATGGCTGAAATGCTTATTGAAAGTTATGTTCACTTACACATGAAGGGAGACTGTCCTGAGAATCTGGAAAAGGCTATAGTGCATGTTACAGATCACCAACAAATGACTGGTCATCTGCTACAGAATTAAGCTGAATAAATACAAAGATCCACGGTTTTCTTATACAGTAGTACAGTCTGAAATAAAATGGCTTAAGAAAATAGTATATTGAGAAAGGATGTGGTAATGCCATATGTATTACAGAATCTTGTATTCTAATTACTAGACATAATTCTTTCCATTCTTTCCTTGTGGCACCTATGAAATTCACCAAATCCAGTCAATTGTCCTGCCTCCACCCCAAAGGGAACTTTGTAACAAAGTTGTGGCTCCAAAAGGAGCAGGAGAGCTCAGAAGAAAAACATGTATTTCTAGCATTAGGCAAATAGGCCAGAACTGTTCTGTTAGAAACCTCCGATCCTCACTGCGGAAAGACATTAAAACCAGAAGAATACTGACCTGAAAAACGCACAAATGGTTTTGGTAATAGGTATGTAATCAGAGAATTCAAAGCGAAGAGTGCAGGCAATTTTGCCAACACTGTTCCATAAACTGTAATCTTACCATAAATTCCATTAGTTACAAGCATCAGATGTTGTTATGGGACATCACTTCGCATCAAAAACAATGACAAGCTATATTAACATAATGGGTTATTATTCCCAGATCCGTGTGATCAGTACTCCATGGCAACCCAACGATAATGAACGCCTTTGTCAGTAAGAAAGCATGTACAAAACTACACGAAGCAGGAACCTCATGCACCTGAAATGGAACATGAGGCTGTTAATATACTAAGAATTTAAACACCAGCACTGACACTTCTTTCTGTATATACACAGAAATTTTCCCCATGCTGTCAGCCAACCATCGCCTTTGTGGGGACGTGGCATTTCCAGGACACTTTCGCTCAGGGTTCATCTGAGTGCTTAAAATCAGCCTGTGGAATAGAAACCATAGAAGATGACCCAAATGATAAATCACTTGGGTAAATCTGGGTAAAATTTGCTGGTAAATTTACTGGGTAAAGAAGCATCTCAGAACAGGATCCACAACAGCGAACATTGCCTTAGATACATCCCCACAGCGACCTCACATTGTTGGGCCACTTCAAATGTTCAAAGCAGAAGAGAGAAGCAGCTCCTCTGCTTTTCAATTCGGCTGTAACTGCTTTTTATGTAACAGCTTAAAGGCCAAAAAAAATCTCATCCAAACTGTGGTAGTTTGGGGTTAAATGCTTAATTAAACTTCAAGGTTTTGAAATCCCATCTCCAATCTTTAAAAAAACTTCATCTGGAATAACTAATACAGTAATTTTAAAATAAAGTTTATGGTTTTGTTTTTTTTTGTTTTTTTTTTTTTTTGTTTTGTTTTGTTTTGTTTTTGGGTTTTTTTGTGCGTGTGTGTGTGTTTGGGTTTTTTGTGGGTTTTTGTTTGTTTGTTTGTTCGTTTTTGTTTTTGTTTTTTTTTAATGAAATCAATCTAGTTCCCGTTCCAGTGATGTAAACGGTTAAATACTCTCTAGTTTTCCATGAAAAGCCTTAGGGCAATACTCAGCTTTCTGAATATGCTGTTCAGTATATCTTACTTAAATTATCAGTACAGATACTTATTATATTTTCAGGACACTGTGCCAGTTCTTCTACAGTTTATGGAAAACAATAGCTATCATTTGAATCCAAAATGTATATGATTGCATGATTCAAAACAGAAAAAAGAGATTGAAAAAGATTGTCACTGATCACACTGATCACTCGTGTTTAATGAAGTTTAATGTTCACTTGTGTTTAAGAAGTTTAATGACTGAAGATCATTTTCTGTATTAATTAGAAAGACATAATTTGTTATCTATATTTATACACACACACACATAGGACAATAATGTAGAGACTTGAACCTTCCAGCCAAATGTTTCAAACTCAGCTCCTTATAAAGCAGGTAAACATATCCAACCTAACAAATGTAAACAATATCAACTTGAAATGTCTTTTCTAGATTTAATATTATAAAACTGAAAATTTTGTAATGAAGTCATGCCCCAAGGATATCATCGCAATATAAATGTAATCTTTAAAATGTATGACATCTCAGTCAGGCTTTAGGAAAGTTTACCAATAAGGCTGAAATTTGGTAAGTAAGTGTGCTAGCTGTGCAAGAGGTTCTGAAAAGCATTATACACCCCTTTGTACTTAATTGAGAAAAATACTTGATTAAAATCAGTGGTAGCAAGTTTGAAAAAACTATCTCATTACCTTGCAGGGATAGATTCCTTTATGTAACGAGAAAATTACCACAGAAATTAGTAACAGATTTTATGGTGATCTAGAAACAATGCTATTAATATTAGGCAGATAGTCCCTCTAAGTATCTATTGATATCAAAGCACATGATAAATTTAAATAAATATCTAACTTGCCAGAAGTGTGATGCTTCCATTTTACTCCTTGAAGGACTATTGCTTATCCTCAAATAAATGAAAAACCCTTACTTGTAAATGCCATTCTCAGAGCTCCACTGTACCAGTCGGTCACCTGGAATTCCCACTTTGGGCAAAACAGAGCAGGGAATTGGCCCAGGAGCAGCTATGCATATACATGGACCTTCTGTCACTGCAGCTGCAGTGAGAAAACCTGTTTCTCCCCTTTCACTGGAGTTGGCCCTTACACTGCAGTTTAAGGATGTAGCCAGTCTTGTTTTTTCATGTTTTAAAAATAAATTCTATCTTGAAAGACATTTACAGATTCACATAGTAAATAAATTTTCAGGTTTTTATTCTACATAATTCCTTATTTCATTTGATTTTTTTCTCTTTTTTCATTGCTTGTACTTACACACTTCAATGTATATAAATATACTTAAATGTCACAACATGCTATTTACCTTCTTTCAAATCCCTGATGAGGAGATAAAGTAAAGCCTAGAGTCCATCCCTGCAGTACACAATGGCTTAGCTGAATCTAATGTGCTAGCAAACCATCCACAAGGATACTTTAGTATTTACAGTGCCTCATGCCAGTTTTTAACACATTGCTCATAAAACTACTATGTTTAAATGTATGCTGAGTGACACTCAAATACTCCCTAATACCCAAATACATGGTTTGTTTCTTCACTCAGATGAGAACTGTGTCAAAAGCGCCCAGATCTGTCTGACACCCTCCCCTGGGAGATGCTACTGTTGCAGTGGGGTGGCTGCAACCTTTCCCTGGGAGACAGCCTTGGCCCGTGGAAGAATCAAGGAGACGATATTTGATAGATGTTTTCAGATTTTATTCCCCCTGGCCGCACATGGCCGGAGCCCGGCAGGGACTCCTACAGCGACCCGCCCCGTAGAACAGGTCTGGAACAACCCCCCCGGGGTCCCGTGAACACTCCCTTAAGTACAGGATTCCCGCGGGCCACATTCAAACTGACCAATCGGGGTCTGGATTTTGGGTACACATGACCAAGGGAACAGGGACAGAGAAACCCCGTGCCCCAAGCATCCACTCATGCTCATCCCCCCCATGGGGGTCACCTCTTCACCTCACCCTTTTTGTTTTAAATAAGATGGTTTCTCTCAAGGGTTTTAAAGCACATCATTTGAAACACCTGAATAGACACACAATCACAANAAGTACAGGATTCCCGCGGGTTACGTTCAAACTGAGCAATCGGGGTCTGGATTTTGGGTACACATGACCAAGGGAACAGGGACAGAGAAACCCCGTGCCCCACGCATCCACTCATGCTCATCCCCCCCATGGGGGGCACCTCTTCATGCTACTACAGTTTTTATTGCTAGCTTAGATACTACCTCCTGTATTGGAGAAGAAGTCCATTAGGAAGTTACCCGCTACTGCATTACAAGTAATTATAAATAGAATAATAATTTGAAAAGGCATTTCTTTGTACATCTGTGTGCTTTCCACTGTGCTGCATTACCTCATTGGACTCAGGCTTTCAGAGGTGAGGTAATATAGAGGATGTATGATTAATCTGATGCCAAATGAACCAACTGTTGACCCAGTTACCTTAACAGCATGCACAAGTCACTTGCTGTTCTCCTCACCTGATAACATTTAACACTTTCTGTCCACCCAAGCACTGAGGCAAAAGAAGGCATATTCTGTGCTGGAAGGATGTGCTATAAAGCGAGGATGTAGGATGGAAATCAGGTCTCCTGCACTGCATTCTGCTCTTGGGAGGGGACTTCTCTGTCTCTCACCTCCCCCATCTCCCCAGCTGCTCTCTTCTTACTCCATCTCTACAATCTGGTGTCTCCTCATGGCTGGGTCTTCTCCAGTTCAGGCTCTCTATTCCAGTTCCGGACTCCCATGCACTGTTCGCCCATCTAAACATTGCTCATCTCACCCTTCCAGCCCTCTTAACCCCATCCCATCCCATCCCATCCCATCCCATCCCATCCCATCCCTCCTCCCACCCCTGTCCCTTCACCCCCCTCCAGAGTCTCCTTGTTTCCATCTCATACCAGCCACTCTCAATTTCCACTCCCGCTGTCTGGAAAGTATCAGTTCCCCTGCTTCTGATTCCTTCCCCTTAATGATTCCCCTGCCTCTTGTCCCTTCATTCCCACAGGCTCTTTCCTGGGTTTTTATTGCAGATTCACTCTCCTCTGCCCTCACTTTCTTTGTGCAGTCACTGTACAGAGGCAGTTGGCTCGTAAGGTCTCTGTCCCCCACCCATTCCCAACAACAGAATTTTTGACATGAACAAACAATAGGGTTGTTTTCTCATTATTAGAGAGGGTAGAACCACTTCTGCAGAAAATTCTAACATTCACCTTCAGGGACATTAAGTTTAGAAGTGCTTTAGCCCAAACTGCAGAGCTCAGGAAAAGAGGTGGTTTACATGAAAAAAGTAGGCACAGCAATATGCACACATAATCATTAAATTTTTTTCTATTTAAAAAAAAAATAAAATTCCAACCTGTATATATTAAAAACTTTTTAAAGTTCATTAAAACAATAACTCCAATTATTTCAGTAATTTCAGAAGCTATGGAAGTCTGCAGGTCCCTAAACAGTCACTTTTACCTGTCCTATCCCTTACAGCTTGAATATATGACAAACAAATGAGTAAAAACAATCAACATTTTTAATTTCACATTCCCTTTGAAAATATTTTCCTCTTCTAGGACATATTTGTTAAAGATTCACCATGGAAACACTGAGACTTTGCTTAATTTACTACAAACCCTGATGACTTCTGTATTTCAAAATGTGACACATTCCAACTTCTGATTCCCAGAGAATCAGAAATGCTCTTGATCAAACACTCATCCCAGTAAAGAATACATACATTGTTCGGTCACATTTTCCTGCTTATGAGCAAGAGAACAAAAATCAAAATAGCCACCTAGATTTGGTTGGAATGGCACACAGATAAAGGGTGGGGTGAGGTTATTTGTTTCAAACATCTGCCTTCATAGGAAAGGAAATACAGCTAAGTAATTTTCTCCTCATTTATGACAACAGTAGCAACGAATATGCATGCTGTGGAATTTAAAGCAATCCAGTGACATTTCCATATAAAAATTACTACTTACTGTCAATTAAAAATCTCATTATGTATGTTAACTGGCTGAATCATGATTTACAATGTGTCACTTGGCTACCAAGAATTTGAAGGAAAAAAATGTTCTTCCAGCACAAAAATAGAAGACAGGGTTTCATTTCCAGATGTGACACAGGATATGTGTTTCTCAGTTAATTTTTCCGTTTTGATTTGCCCAGGAATAGCAATAAAGCAATCTTTCATACTCAGGTAAAAATGCTGGAAGAATTTAAGTCTGTAAAGCTTCCAGATGGGAAGCACAGTATGAATATTATTATAATGGAGACCATTACAACCAAGTTATTTGCAGCGGTTTCCCTGCACCTGAATTAATGAATGCCAATTTGCATCTTGTGAATGTACTTTAAAATAGGCAACTCTACGACTTTTGTGTGCAATCCTCTCAAAGGTGTGACTGAAGCTTGGCTCACAGCTGGGGTATTTACAAAGGTTGTCACAACAAGGATTTCCTCCAGTCTAAGAAGGCAGGAGGCTCACGCAGCCATTTTTCAACAGCTGAGACTCGCTCTTCACTACTTAACAGCCTCAATTTACAAATTCGTAGAAACCTAGGTATCTTTAATAACTCTACCCTTCTCTGAACATGTCCAAAAAAAAGGCAGACAGGCAGGCAGACTAAGTTCTGCTTCCACAGGAAAGCTATCTAAAACAATTACAAGGGAATGACTACTTTCAGCACTTAGTATCTCAGTAACGTGCAAAGACTAAACCTCATTATGAAAACATAAAACAATGCATTGCTGTGAGTATATGCAGAAACCTATTCTGCAAACTTCTCAAGGAAGAGCTTCAGCAAGAACTCTATCCAGGTAACAGTCTGACTAAAAAACCAAATTAATCCACACATTTAAAGGCATTCGTAAATAATAATCAGAAATGCAGTAAGAAAGATAATTCTGTATATTGTGTTCAACAAAACTTGTTCAAGGAAAACAGGATCAGAACAAACAAATTTATAAATGGACATCCCTTGAAGTTTAATTTACTCCACATACAAGTTGAGACTCTTCAAAGTTACAGAGAGAGAGGAGATAGATACCTTGAGATTAGGGAAAAAATGCTAGCATAATGATCACCCAATTATAGGAGAATTCCTCCAAAACAATGTATTTGGCAGACTTCTGTGCTGAGCCACGTACTACTTAAGAATTCAAGGGAATATAAATTAGTCTTTCAAGCTTTTCAAAATAAAACTAAAACCATCTGCAACTTCATGATTATAAATAAAATCAAGATCTTACGCATTCTGTTGATCAGTCCTTGTCTGATTTAATCCATCTAACATCTTCACATTCTGGCCATACACAAACAGTGATTTCTCACCCCCTCACTTGCCAGTGAAAAACCACAGCAGTCTCTTAACTTGTATGCATTAGCACTACATGTGATGACTGTAAATTTCTGAAAGAATAGAAAGTATCCAGGATAAAGATTGTATAGCATGTCTCCCAAAAGTGCCTCCTCCCCCCTTTTTTTTTTAATGTGTGAAACTTCTCTGTGAAGGCTCCAATCACCTAATTAAGGTCTTTATCAGCAATGTATTTCCCTAGAGAAATGTGATACTGTCACTATAGGGATCCCACAGTATTTACAAAACAACACTCACATTTCTCTTCAAACCAGTGTCCTGAAAAGAGCCCCAAAATCTCTCTTCTGAGACATGACAAAAATGAACTTCTCAGGCATCTCTAATAACAGTTGTATCAGTGATCTTATATTATGCACAGACATCAATATTTTGGGGGGTGTCTATATTTCTGATCTCTCACACAGACGAGGAAGCAAGTGGCATTCAGTAACTCAGTGAAATTACTGCTACTTGGCTGAGAGCAAACTAGGAAGTCAGTGTTTCTCAGATGTTTCATTCAGTAGCTTGTTTTAGCAGGCTCTGCTGTCTGCTGTGAAAAGAAAAACTCTGCCATCCCTCAGTTTTGCATGGGAGTGTAATTGGCAATACATAGAATATCATAAGTATGCAAGCAATTGCCAGGCTTCTCGGTAGTTCCTGCAAAGAAGAGAGTCTGGGCATCTGAACTCTGAACTTGAACAAGACCTATGTTTCCCTCTTTGAGACGTGCCATATCAAGGAGAACTGGCAGACAGAGGCCAGAGAGACTGTCTGGCTGAAGACAGAGGCATAAGTGTCGCTCAGTACTTCAGTGCACTGTCACTAAATTACCTGCCCCATTCAGCGATGGGTCCACATTGCCCTTGTTCAGCCTTTTACCTCTAAGGAAGCAAGAGTAACTCTTCTTCTTGACTTTGACATTCCTTGCAAATCCCACCTCCAGTTTCATTCTGAATTTCCAAGCACCGTCCCTGCATGCCCAGGCAATGTCTATAAATTCCGTCTTTGAAGCCAGATCACACTTCTGCCTCGGATATATCACCTTTTTCACAGTAGAGCTCAGCCAAGAGGTCCCTGGTAAGCCAACCCAGTCTCCTCATATTTCTGCTTGTTTCCTTAGGCATGGGGAGTCCATTCTTTTTCTTGGAAGATGCTGACCTCGAAGACCTGTCAGCTTTCCTGAGTTCCTCCGCCTTTTAGAGCTGCCCCCTCATGAGATCCCCATTAATAGTTTCTGAAATCTCAAAACCTGAAATCTACTCTCCTGAAGTCCAGGGTCTGTACTCGGCCACCCTTTCCTCATTCTTCTCAGGATTTTGAGCTCCAGTCGGGTCTTTCATGTTAATGGGTAACAGATCCAGTTGCACTTCACCCAATTGGTCCATTATAATTCAAGAAGTTACTTCCAATACTCTCAAGAAATCTTGACTGCTTGCATCCTACTACTTTGCACTTGCAGCAGACATCAGGAAGTTCAAGTTTCTCACATGAACCAACATCAACAATGAATGAACTTCCTCAAGTTGTTCAAAGACTTTCTACACTTCCTCACCCTGATCAATGGCCTGTAACACATTCCCATCATCACCCTGTAACACTTCAAGCCATCTGTTCTGATCCTGACCCACAAACTCTCCAGCACACTGTCACCCATTCATCCGACACAAGAACTCCATACCCATAAGGAGTTCCTTCACAAAGACAGCAACTTCCACTCCTTATTTCCCTGCAGGTCCTCCCTCAAGAGCTTGTATCCATCCATCCATCCATCACAGCATTCCAACTGTGTGAGCTGTTAACACCCAGCTTGCTACTGCTATGATGTAACTTGTGACTGAATGTAGCACTTGACTTCTTCCGGAATGTTTTCCAGAATGCATGAATTTGTACACATACATCTAAGGTATGCACACAATATATAAAAGGGTGTCTCTTCATCCTGTTTTACAGTTCCTGGCATTTCTCTTATTCCCTTTGCCCTGTATCCTTTGCTTTCCACCTCTAACTGAACTATGGGTCACCTAACTTGCCACCTAACTGAACTATGGGTCATAATCCCTCTCCACTGTCATCCCTAGTTTCCAGCTCTCAGCAGGATGATGAGCCAGTCAGCAGATGCTTTGTCCTGCTTTGTCATACTATTGAACACCTTTCCATTTACATTCTTAAAAATATAAACCATACATGAACTTAAAATATCTCGCTGAAAGAGCTACTTTGAAGTTTGAACATTATGCATAGTATTGCTTTTAGCTAATGCAATAGACAAAGGACTGGATGATTCAGAAGAAAGAATATTTGAGGAGAAGGGATTTTTTTTTCCCCATGGACAATTGATTCTAATCTAGTTTAGGTAACTGCAGTGACTGAAAAATTACCAACTCACAAATAACTCACTACTTACCTCTGTGAAATTATTCTGCAGGCCAAATTTATCATGGAAACAATATAAACATATAAAAATAAAAGATACTACAGCTTATTCAACAGTATTTTATATGTGTAGAGGAAACATAAGAACTGATAGTTCTTTCTCTGGTCCTTTTGAATAATAACTATCAATACTGAAAAAAACCAAACTGCTGGTATTTTGATAAAATCAAGGATATCACAGATTAATCACTCAAAGTGACTACAAATAGTATAACATACTAGCTTTGTTTTTACAAGTAAAATAATTAGAACCTTTATGGAATATCTACCAGTAATTATCTAAGCCTAGTTTCCAGATCGTCTTATATTCTAGTGTTTTGAAGTTTTACCACAAAAATTTAGGTACTATATTGCAGTCAAAGCATTTGTAGATTTTTACTGCAGTAATTCAAACTTTTTAATGACAAGGAAACTCATTCTATAAATCAAATGAATTTTGGAGTAAGCGTGTATGATTGTCTCATATTTTTTTCCTCCCACTATGGTAGAAACTCTTCTGGAATGTCCTCAACAGAGTAGCAAATATCATAATAAACAAAAAAAATATTTTTAAAGAGTTCACAGGTTTCCAAAGTCATAAAACTACCACTTCCCCTTACTTCTTAGAAGAACCATGTCAAAATGCAAGTTCTAAAATGGGTACCACCAGAACATAAACAGCCTGAACATCGTGGTTTACTGCCTTCCCCTACGGATCAGATCTGCAGACAAATACAAAGAAAGTTCCTGGGAGATAACAGTCACCATTATCAAGCAAGACACTTTACTGCTGGCAATCACAGAGTACTTAGAGCTCAAGAATACACTAAGCACCCTCCCTTCAGGCTCAATGGACAGAGCAATCAATCCCCTTCACGAAGCACAACAGCTTGAATTAATGGCATCCCTTGTCCCAGGGAGACTGAGATGCCAAGATAGGAGCAGACGCTAAATCTTTGTGCCCAGGGCTCCCCAAAGGCAGGGCTGTGGAAGGGCCCGCTCTCCCCAGGTGTACCAGGGCGAGACCTCAGTAGCCAGCAGGACACACGGGCCCCAGTTTCTCTCGGTCTGCTCGCCGTAGCCACCGGCCCTGTCCCTTCCCCAGCTGCCTCAGGCAAGAACTGATCCTCTCCCTACGGGGTGAGGGTGCAGCACATCAGCTTCTGAAATCAAGTTACTTGGGCCCGCAAGAGTACGGATGCCAGAGCAAGAGAGATGGGAGGGAAGGATAGGTTCTCCTTGTTCACTGAATGTGTTTGTCTAAGTGCGCGCTGAGAAACACGAAGGAGCCTCTTTCCTCGACTGATATCTTGCTACAAATCAGTAAGTCTGAAAGCACGGTGTGCTCAGTATATTCAGCCTTAAACAGGTCTGTGTTTGACTGCAGATAAGGGAACTCTGCAAAACAGCTGTTAACACCCTTATACACAATAAAATCTTACTAGAAGATCAAACTACTGCATCACAGACTTGCAGCTAAGAAAGTGTCTGTGGCCTTCCCTTTTTCACTTGCTCATCGACACAGGACTTAATGAATATTCTCTGTTTTACTGCCTTGTGTATTACATTCATTTTATAAGGACTAAATGTTCTTCATTAATTTCTTTTTCTGACATGGTAGAAACGTATCTTCAAGAGAAGAACAGAACACAGCCAACCAATTGGCAGTTACCAATGCTTCAGGCTTTCTGTTGGCCACTGGGACGTCTCTGACACCTGATGCTCTTTTGACCACAGAACTTGTTTTCATGCTAGCCCTCTGTTCAGCTCGGTACCTGACCAGCAAGCTGTGGAGGAGCAAGAGATCCTACTGGGAGTGCTGTGGGACGTGAGCTGATGTGGGTGTTCTTGTGCTCCCAGGCCTGGGCTGTCTCTGATGTTACCACCACTTGTAAACAAGAAGTAGCTTTTGACAACCACTGCTACAGGGACTGGGCAGACGGGAACAGAGACGGAGAACACTGTGTGGTAGAAGGACTGAGCAATGGGCTTTGTACAGCACAAAGGTGAAGAGGATGATGACATAAGGATTTTGATGTGGATGTTGGCTACTGTGGAAGAAGGCAAGGAAGTATGGGCCATGGGAAAGAGACGTGAAGTCGTGACACTAGAAAGTCCTTATTCTGAGTCTGCATTAAACACAAGTCCGCAGAAAATCCCCTTGCTATTCAAAGGTAGATAAACAGCCACTGCAATCCTTAAAATCAGGCCCCACCAATAACTCTGTTCAATGAGAAGTGCCAAATATAATATTCCCTATGCAAAATATGCAATTTCATTTCATTACACAGAAAGAAACCTTAAAACCTATCTCTAGTAACTGTGAGACAATGAAATGTAGGTTCTACAAGACCACACAGGAGCTGACTTGTGAGAGCATGAGTGAGCCATCTACCTGTGCCATTTAGATTCTTCTCCAGAATCCTTTCCTCCAATAAACTTAATTGCTGATCAGATCTAGTAACTGCAAAAGGCAGAATTTATTACAGACTTTTCTGCAGTTTATAATGATGGTAGTCTAGGTTCTTGTAGCTTGATTTCAAAATTTCTGTTCAGATTTTTTTTTAACTGTGAATTTGAAAAAGACATTTGGAAATAAGTTCATAATAAATCTTTCTTGTTCATTCAGAAGAGTAAAAAAAATCTAAGGAAAGATCAGGCTTCAAATTCTTAAAATTTGTATCCATGTATTATGCCTTGAATAAATTACAAATGTTTATTTACAAAAATGAATTTGCGGTATTTCCATAACAAATCTGAGGAAAATAGTCTTAATTGCCCTACTTCTGGTAAACCCTATTTTATTCTTGTCAGCTTATTGACCTCAGTGGGCCAAGTGAGCACCACTCACCTTGTGCAGGCATAGCCATTTTAGCAGTACTTTCAAAAAGAAGTAATGCAAATGATTAATGTAGAGGTTGACTAATGCAGCACTGATCAAAAACACCTGAATATTTAAGAAAACATAACACAGATGAGATGGGTAAAAAAAGTCCCTTAGATTACTCTAATTTTCCAACCAGAGAATCCCAGTTTTGATTCCATCTCCAACACAATACAGGAATATCTTCTGGACAGCACGATGTGCCCACTACCTTAAGGACACGTGCAGAGCAGAAGAAGACTGCCTTGGGAACTGTGCAAAGGAGCATTTTGAGATCTCAGTTTGATGGGGTGCTTTGAAGGCCAGACTGTGACTTGGCTCTTTTATCCCCCAGGAAGACGAGCGCAGGCTCACTACGAACACACCACGAATCCTATCTGTCTCTATCATCCTGACTGCAACAATTAAAGTGAAGTGACCCCCTTGCCCATGAATTACCTGCCTCCTTAGCTGGCCGATGACCATGCAAATGCAAGCAGCACGCTAGGTCAACACCTCAGTGAATGCTGTGTAACACTGAACTGAAATCCTGCCCGGCATGTCAAGAATGATAGTTTGTTAAACACCTCAGATTGCAAAATCAGAGAAATCTGTCATCCCAAGTAGAACAACTGAGTATATTTCATGGTTTGGGCAACAGACATGGATGGCAATCTGCTAGAAAATGCTAATATTCTGTGTAAGCCAAAACACAAATCAATGGAAAGACCTGGTTTTTGGTGGTACTAAAAAGCCTGGGAAGGGTAAATGCTATTTAAACTGATGTTTTAAAGCTCCAGTTTGCAGAAACATACATGGACAGCACCTCTACACTGTTACCACTGCAGCAAAATACATACTGTAGGAACCAAAGTCATTTTTCTTTTAAAACTGTGTATTAGACCTCTTGCTGCTGTGTAAATGCCCCAGCATAATTTATGGCTTACTTCTGGTCTTGGGTGTGCAGACACAGCACCTATTCTCTGAAAAACATGCTCCCGTGCATGCATGTGCAGGCTTCCCAGCAGTTTCTCAAGCAAGGGAAGTGTTTTCCTCTGCTCCACCCATCACACAGCACAGCTGAAGAAAGCCCTAGGTTTCTGAACTCCCTACTGTCTTCTTATCAAATCGTTTGTTTTTCAGCTAGAGAGGATATGTTCAGATTATGAACATACCCTTCCAGTATGAAAGCAAAAAACCCCCACCCAATTGGCAACAAGTTTAAGGCAACCTGGGTTCATTTACTCTATTTCCTCTTACTGTTTCTTCAGATACAGTAGAAGGGGTGTTTATCCACTAAAAGAAGGTCAGAAATATCAATTATTCATACACTGTTTCCATTTCCCTAACCTAGAACTTAAGGACTTCTAATTTCAGACTAGAAATACCTTTCCTATATTGAAATACTTTCAATATTCTTCAAGATATAGGAAAAAGAAAAAAAACCCCACTTTACATTTAATTCCATAATATAGTTGGTTTTATATTAAGTGCTAGTTTTACTTCAAGTTACAGTAGGCTCTTGCAAAAATAATGCCAGAACTGATTTGATTTCTGCACCATAAACTGACTTGTTTTTCTTCTGTCATAAGCTGTGCCTAGCTTGTTATAAAATATGTGTTGTCACAATACACACTTATGTTCTCAGTATTTGATTAATATTAGTCCAAGAAGGTAACTGAATCATAAAATTCTCTCCTAGCCCTTGTGGGATCACTTATTTGAATGAATGTGCACTAAATATTTTGGTAGGAGGGCAGATAAGCAATGCTGTTTAGGTAATACTATTATTCCCTGGTGGCTTCACACTTGTGGTAGAAAAACAGATTCAAACAAGCACTACACTGTTACTGAGGTTACAAATGACCTGGAAAAATACAGTTTCTATGGATATCATTTAATGAAGACAAGTCTTGCATGTCACACATCTAATACAGTGTTTTGTTTATTTCTTTGCATATATAAGGTACTCTCCTTGTATTAAGCAGATTTTTCAATTCTTTTATACCACAGAATTTTAAAATACTAGTCTTTTATGCAGACATTATTAAATTATAGATAGCAGGATGATCACAACCTTATTGCACACGTAGCCAAGCTGGATTTTTCCAGAGACATTGTGTTCCATCTTTTAAAAACAGTTAAATATGGAGATTTAGCACTGCTAATACAAGTTTCTACAGAGAAGGAATACACTGTTCATGTATTTTAACTTAAAAAGCAGATTTCTGCCAGTGTTATCTCATGGCCTTACCTAATCTGAATATATTTGCAAGCACTAAATTTTATTCAGACATCTTCATTACATAATACTGCCAAAATATCTATAGAGTGATTGATTGAAACAGCAATGGAAATCAAGAACAGCAGTACTAAAAAGACTAAGGAAGACTAAAATGCTATTTGTTTACATCCTGCAAAACCCAGCCTGGATCAGATAAACAGATGGATTCTTTCTGGATAGAAATAATGCATAAGATTCTGAAATTAAGCATAGAGGGTGAGAAGTGCAGCTATAAGCAACTGATGTTTTGCTCCCCATCACATTAAAATGACTTTCGGACCCGAAGTAGAAAAATTATATTTTTGTCTTTGGTGCACAATTAATAAAAAACAACTTCTGAGCAATGCCACACCCTTGTGATTAAACAGCATTTAAAAAAAATATTTAGATAAAGTCTGAACAAATCAAACAAACATGTAGGCAGAAAATGCTGTTTGGAATGCACTCCCTGCAACGTACTGTTAGACCCAGAAAGCAGCCTAACTTCAGAATTCAATCAAGCAAAATCTAGTATAATCTTATTACAGCCTTTGCAGTTAATGAAACCTATTTAAATCTCTGACATTTTGATTTTTAGAGCTGACAAAAGCAAAAATTACTTGGTTTATATAACACAAACATACAGAAAAATAAAGATTCTATCCTTTAAGTTATCCTTGCTATTTACCAAGCAATGCATAATATTAAAAGATTACTCTTCTGCTACTCACTATTGCTCCAGGATTTCAGTAAATATTTGATACTGATTTCAAAGAAGCCTGAATCCTGCTGGCTAGCCATGTCTGCTGCATACAAAGAGGCTTCTATAATTCTGAGCAGCTGAAGTGGCAGGTACTATGTATGTAGATGTGACTGTCACCAGTCAGTGATGTAAACGAGGGGTCAGAGGAGGAAATGAAGTCTCCGCAGATCCACTTCTTCCGTTCATGGTAGGTAAGCTCATTAAAAAAAAAAATAAACAAAAGCTCAAAAACAACAACAAAAACACACCATGAGATTTTTGTCCTTTGCTTTTCCTTCGGGGCTTGTACTTAATTCTATCTGAAAAGTATTTTATTCCCTCGCCCCCTCAGTACGTATTTTCATTTATTCCATTCCGCAACTGGGCAAATTTCTTCTGGTCGGTTAAGGCATATGCAGCACCACAGCACTTGTTCCGTAAGCACAGTTAGAGTGTCTTCCCGAGGAGTGTCTGAGCCGTGCTTTCAATAACGCGCAGTCTCTGCCTGTCTGAAGCTTTTTTCCCATCAGAAGCTGTCAGCCCGAGCGTATGCACCTCCTCTCGCGAACCGAGTATCAACTTGAAGCCCCGCTGAAACCGTCTCTTCTGCAGCTGCAGGAATCTCACACGTACTGTTCAGCTTTAGGGGGGAAAAAAAAAGCACCCTCTAATGAACATCCTCTGCCTGCTCTGGTCAGCTGCTCTCCTTCCGCCTGTTTCCAAGAAGAGCACGCTGAACTATACACAACTGCATCATGCTGCGGTAAAGCAGAGCTGCACCCATATATCTGATTGCAGTGACGTTGGGGAGGAAAAAAGGCTCTCCCTCAGCCCAGTTGCACAAGAGAAGCACTTCCAGAGCGCTAACCCCACGGCACTCAGACTGGCTCCTTCTGCTTTTCTTTCACTGCTACAGAAAAACGTGTTGTCATTTTTTTCTTGACACTTTTTCCGCCCCCTCCCCCCCACAAAGATGAGAGACAGCAAGCTGAATTCATAGCGGCGAATAACCCAGAGAGCTCACTGCTTTGTATTCACCTCTGAAAGACGCCCAGAAAACTCAGTTTGATATCATTTTTATCTTGAATAATGGTTTCTAAAAAGGAACTGAAATCACATAAGAAAAATGAGGCAGAAGCAATTCACTGCTTGTTAATCTCTCAGTATTTTCTACAAAATACTTAATTGCTAGGTACAATTTCCATATCCCTAAGGTTTTATTTCATATAATCACACTACATCACTATGCATATTTTAATGGTAATGACGAAAAACAAGAATCAGTTTCCAAAATACTTTTTGTTTCACATGTTCTTGGTATCATCCTTCCAGATATTATTTCCTGGGAATAACAGTACTTTTTTTTTCCTCACTTAGTGGAATAAATTTCCTGCGGCATTTCATAATTATAGTATCTGAGACAAAAAAGAGCTTGTCTGCTGCTGATTCTTCTAAAAACTTTGTCAGCAATTATGTTCGCACATTATTTTTAGTTTCAGTATGCAGAATATTTGATGTTTGGATTGGAAACTGAGGAACACAAGGGTCATGGAGAACAAGCTCCCATGGTTCTCACTGAAAATATGCTAAATGTCTTCTGTAAACATACCTCATCTAGAGATAAGGTTTTGTGTCCTCACTAATGAAAGGCTGTTGTAGAAACTCACTTTGTAAACCTTCTTTCAATTCCCAAGTGAACTTCTCTCAAAACCTGTTTACACCCTTTCCTGGACATGAACAACAAGAAATGTTCAGCGTATCTCAGGTTTGATCTCACCAGCTATGTCAATGACAGCTGATCAGCTCTTCCTCCCTATGCTGTTAATTATCATCCCACTGCCGTCACCGTGCATCCCCAGTTTATACCCTGCTGTCCCATTTGTACCTCCTCCCCTATCCCTCCACTGACAAAGCCTCCTCTTCATGCCATCCTGTTTTAGCTGGCACACTCCAGCTTTTAACAATTAAATTCAACACCAAAATAAGGGAAGTTCCAAGATCTAGGACCGATTATTTCCCACCATCCCACTAACTGATTTTTCAGCAGAGACAATGCCAAGTAGGTTGGGAAGTCCTTCATGCACCCTCACAAATACTGCATTAATTCCTATGTTTAAGGATTAAGTAACATTTCCCCCTGTGGTGCTATATCAAATGCTTTTCTGGAGATGACCAATAAATTAATTTTATTGCAACTCTCTTGTTGAAAATAAAAATAGGAAGTTAATTTGCAAGTAGTTGTATTTCCTAAATCTATATTAGATTATATCCAATTTTAAATTAAATCCACACCTTTACATATATTATCTCCCACTGAATTTTGTTGCAAAGTCTTAAGTGTCAAGCAGCCTCTCTGTTTGATGCAGATCATTTTCTCCCCGTAAAATCTCTGGTTTATATTTACAGGGCAGAATCTCTCTTTTGATATGCTCAACAAAAATTTTATTACCCAAGCTGCAACTTTGTATGCCTGCTCTTCCTTGGAGATGAGCGAATGGATGGGAAGTTAACTGGTTTTTGTAATGTGACTTTGAAGATCTTTGAGGTTTTTCTCCACCTCACAATTGATTTTTTGTTCTGTTTGTATTACTCCTCCTACCTCTGTTTTTCTACAAAGCAAAATGAAAACTAAAGGCAAAAGCATTCAGTTAGTAGTGGTCAAATCTTATTCTTACTCCATCTCTCATCCTCACTGCATACTTGACTCTTTAAAATCAATGTTCCTGTTTCAAAGTTGTAAAGGAGCAAGGATGTTTAACCATTTGCTTGTAATTCCTTCACATAGTCTTACTCAGCTCATCTTTTGTACTGCTGCTATCGGGGGAATAGCAGGTGACATGGGTGACCTGTTGGCCCCATGGGATGCTCCTGAGGGTCTCATGTTTCCATCACAGGCAAAATGACAAGTTCAAGGTTTTGTTGGTTGGTTGGTTTTGGTGCTTTCAAATTCAAGAAATTTCAGACACCTTGCACAGGGAGTTTTCTTAATTGTCACTATCCAACCCCTTTTCATTTCTCAAGTTTGTGTTTTCAAATCTGCAGATCTATCCTTGCTTATTCTGAATCAGCTTGTACGAACAGGATCCAGTAATATTCCTGCCACTTGGCCTTCATCAGTTATCAAGTCTAACCAGTCTAACAATCTTTTCTTGACTTTGTGATCATTTGGTGAAGAAACAAATGGGCTATCGCATCCAAGGATACCTGGATTTGACTACCGTAGGTAGTTTGTGTCTGGGATGTTAAAGTATCATCTAATGCCTATTTGCACTTCCCTGTGGAGTAACATTAAAAAGGCTACAGCTACATTCAGCTATCTGTCTAGGAGTGGCAGATCACCAGCATCTTTTTTACTGACTTTCTCCAAAGTGATATGGAGCCAAGGTAATTCAATTTCATGTACAGTAGGTCTTTTTTAAGCATTGCATCACAACATTAATGCAGAACCTCACTGCTCTCACCATTCAGTATTCTTTCTGAAGAATGTCTACCTATTGTGTGCTTCCACTGACAGTATGATGTACTAAAATAGTGAAAAGATTAATGGATATATTAAGACAAAACACATTAAGGAAAAATGCCACCACTCTTAAGAGTCTATATTTGTGGCATCATATGAATGAGTTCATACAGAATGGTAGTTGTTGAGATTTACTTCAGGTTTGATACTCCTCCATTATTAATTCTGCTTTCTGTATCACCCACAACATAAATGCCTCAGAATCTAACTTTTGTTCTAACAGCTTCTTTAAAATTAAAAGTATACTCAATTAAAATCTTACTAATTTCTAGCATTAGTCATAAAATATTTTTTAAAAATTTAAACACTAACTTAAATTTAAATATTTGCCAGTCTAAATTTGCAAGTAAGACATCTTCTATACATAATGATTTTACTCACATTTTGGAAACAGTCCTAAAACAGGAATAATGCACTAAAATGACAGAAACATCAGTACTCTAATTCAGCATTCTGAACTTATTTTTGGGAGGCTCACAAGACTAAAAAGTTTTGAAGTTATATAACTTCCGCTTTCATTCTTGTTGACTTCGCAATATCCACAATTTAATTACATATTCCAGGCTGTGAAAGATAGACAGGCAGGAGTATATGAAATCTGTCAGTGAAAGTAAATTGTCTGATGAGGGGTATTCAGACTTAGATATTTACAGGTATAGTAGGCTTCTTTTTTATGATATTACTACATGGGAATTGACGATAACAATGTCAGGGTTTTTTTCTGCCATAAGATACCAGAGATTCAAAACAGAAGGCTCTTCATGTGCCTGCCATGATGAAGTACCTGCTGATTACCATAAGCATTGTTCAAACTATGAACTGTGTGTAACTCACACTCCACGTTTGTGACATACAGAGCACCTTCTGTTCTCTCATTGTTTTCTGAGATCAGAGGTAACACATATCCAGGAACCTTGGCTAATACTCTTCTCTGTCTGAACAAAGTCTGGAGCTGTGGAGTTTCCATGCTCCAACTTTGGGAAAAAGAAGCTGGGAGACGCTGTTCATCAGCATGGTCAGAAGTGTTCTTGTGAGCAGAACGCTGCATAACAGCTATTGTCACTGCAAAACATACAAAAAATAGACTTCCAAAGTTTTCACTCAGTACTAAGAAACAAGAATAACAAAACCGCATACTGCCTGAGGTATTCACAATATCTATCTTGAGGCATCCAGCTCAGATGCCTACACTGGGAGGTGAGTGCCTTCAGCATGACACAATAGTTCCAAAGAGTTTCCGTAAAGAGCACAATTATTTGTTCAAAGCAGCCCGTTTCTCCTCGCTGTATACACATGATACTGAGGGTAACTACTTTTGTAAACTGGATTTTTAGATTCTTAATATTTAGTAGCATAGGTACCAATTTTGTTTAGTTTTAGTGACTACTGTTTATTATAGTCATTCAGGCAGTTTAGTCTTCTATGTTTTCAGCAATGCTTGCAGGAATCCTTAAAAAAGCACAGGGAGATTTGAATATAGCACAGTCTTGCACAATCATCTAGGGCTCATTTTAGCTTGGTATGAAAGGGCCTATGTGGATTTTGCAATCTTAACTCTTCAGAATCTGAGGCTAAATGCGAAAGCCTCTAAGGGATGACAACAGTAACAAAGCAAATATAGATTCAAATTCTGTCTTCCAA
>VYZQ01020052.1:6721-20845 GCA_013400655.1 Mystacornis crossleyi
TCTTCAGAAAATATGGAGAAAGGCATCCAGAAATCAAATCTACCTTTAACAGCATGCAATTGAAAGAAAATGTGGGGGAGGGTGCTTGGGTTGTTTGTTTGGTTGTGGGAGTTTGTTGTTTTGTTTTTTACACTTCAGGGATTGCTTTTGTATTCTTCTCTGCAGTCATGTGAGAGATTATCAAATAACTAAATCCCAATACCAGCAGCTGGATGGGGAAAGGAGAAAGATCATCAGTAACCTAATTTTTCTTACAAATATTTAAGTATTAGCTACTGTTACCCATGAATTTCTGGTTAGCTGCAAATATTCACATCTTGAAAAAACATTTCATGACTTAAGAAGATGGTAGAGAAGCTAAGATTAAACATGGGAAAACAGTGATTTCAACTTCCATAAATAAAAGTTTCAATAAATGAAAAAAAAATGTTTCTATAATTAGATTCAGTACACCCCCAAAGAAGCCTTAGTATGCTTGGAAGTCACACCATGCAGCTAGAAACTTATTTAGCTGAATATAATAATGCACTGGGAATGGTGGAATGCACCACCACCTCCAAAACCAGTGAGCTGGAGCTAAAGAATAGGCTTTATCATAAACTGATTTTGCCCTGATACTCAGAAAAACACCAGTTTACATCCAAAAGTTCATGGTAAAGAAAGTACCACTACTTTCTATAATATCCTTGGCTAAGTTCTGCACCTAGTCTTGCAGCATAAAGGTTCAACACTATCATATCCTAACTACAGACAAAAAAATCTGCCATGATCAGTATACCTGACATCCTCAAAGAAATAAACATATTCATCATCATAAACTCTTACACTCTGGTTCCAAGTTTGCTCCGTAAAGAAGTGTTGCAGAGAGCACTTATTGCTGATTAACATTCAAAGGCTCCAGCTCTAAATCCCCTCTAGTAAGGTCAGTTTAATCACAAAGTGTGAGCTGCAGGACTTTTGGAAAAAATCAAAACTTAAGGAAAAAAAATTACATATCAAACTTGGGCAAATCACCAACCAGCCCAACTTAGGACTGTTTTATTCTCCTAAGCAGATTGCCCGTCCTGCTTTGGTGGTTCAAATTTTACTCACAGACAAGCAGTGGAAGAATACTTAACTCAACCCCACGATTCTATTTTCCACACTTAAAAAAACAAAAAAGGAGAATGTTTCTAAATACAGCTACTGACAGACCATGGAAAAAGCCTTCATATGTCTGAAATTTTGGCACACAGAATGCTTTTTTTTTTGTTGGATTCCAGAAGTTAGTTACTACTATGTGCAGGCGCACACACAGTGTGCCTACATGCAGAAATGCCTTCTTATTTATATGCTCTACATGCATTAGACATGCCTACACATCAAGCTACTAAAGGAAAACTCTTATGTAGAGATGCAGTGGACACACTTGGCACGTGGCTTTCATTAATGAACATTTCCAACGTGTTCAGATCTGCCTAACAAGCCCACAGTCCTGAAACACCCTGGCTAAACACTTAACTACATTAATCTTACTAGGAACACCACACACACTGTATGCTTAAGATTCTAGGAAAGCCTTGTCCGGTCTTATTTTCCTGGAAGAATACTTCTAAAATGGTATGTATCTGGGAAAATCCTGCAAGACAAACCTTAAATGCAAACTACTACTGAGCACAGAACACAAGTATTCTTGATATCACTACAGTCTCCAACTGAACATCCTTACAAAAAGATTACTGTGCACCACACACAAAAAAAAAAAATATTGTGAATTGTCTATGGATTTGCTTTAGCTGCAGAAAGTGATATTGGTGTGGAGTGAAAAGCTGCTCAAAAAAATCACACAATGGGACAGAAAACGCATTCCTGGTGCAGAACGTGCAGTAAACGTGCAGCTCACCTACGAGGATACAACTGAAGAATTCGGCAATAGTCCATCGGGGGAGAGGGAGGGGGAAAAAAATATAAGTGAGACATCTTTCAAGTCCTCCCACCATCATCACCACCCTCCTCTCATGTGCTGCTAACACTTGGCTGTTTTCCCCTCTTTCAATGTTTTCCTACAATTTTAAAGTTTTCAGCTGATGTCCACTAGCCTATCATTGTACTTTCCAGTTTTGAGACAGTACATGAAATGGTCAGACCTAATCTATAATGATACAGAAGAAAGGAGACAACTCCTTCACAGAAGGATCAGTTTTAAACTGCCTAGACTGGTTATAAGCAACGCATCCAAATGAAAAGATCAGTACAGGTGATGCTTCATTTGTAGCAGCTCTTGCCCATGCACTTGCCCACCAATCCAAGGGGCTGTGGATGAGTTCATGCGCACTGCAGCTCCACCAAATTCAAAGGAGTTATGGCTTTGAACAGTGTTCCCTGACTTGCAATTTTTGACAGACTTACTGTTTCATAGTTCACTGACCTCCTCAATCCCCTGATAGATGTTGACATCTAAGCTTCTACTGTGAAATATGCCTTTTACCAACATCAGCCAGCGTCCAAAGCCAGCAGAGCAATAAAGCATCACTAAACCTAGATCTTACCTGGTCTTTTTTGGACTTGTGCGAGGAAGCAACATGAGCCAGATACTGAATGACCTTCTTGGTGTTCTCTGTTTTACCAGCTCCTGATTCACCTCTGCAAAGAAAATATGCAAGTTATTCACAAACAAGATGTATGGGGACATGATCGTATTTCTAATCCCAAAAGGGCTACAGACATCCTAACTGCCTTCTAGCCATTGCAGCACCTCCCTTAAAACCAAGGAAAAAAAAAAGATGGGCTGCAGCTGGACTGCACTATGGAAGGCAATAAAGAACTATGCTTTCTAGTCACTTGGATACAAAGACTGTCAAGTGGTTGAGGAATAACTTGGAGGCTGCTGTAGAGGTTGGGGTGAAAGGTAATGAAGTAAATCTTTCAAACAGAAGCCTCCTGACTGCAAGAAGAAACATACCAATTCCTTAAGCATGGCTGAGGGCCAATCAATTGTACAGTGTCTAGAAGATAAACTGCTGTATCAAGAGTATCTGTCACTCTATCAGCCTCATCAGTATGCATGTACTTAAACATAACAGCTGCATCAAATCTGAAGGATCACTCCAAGCCTTTTTCATTGACGAAGCTGTATTTCTTTAGTAGTTTGAGCACAGGGGCTGTTACAAAGCCACCTTTCCTCCACTTTTTGCAAAAATGATTTTGCAGAAGGAACTACATATTGGAGGAACTGCAGTGGGACTTCCCTTGACTCTCCGTTATTACCTGATTTTGTAATTCCACTACCAGCACTTAAAATTAAGAGAGTCCTTCCACAGAGAATGTAAAAACACAAACTTGTGACATGCAGACAAACTGGAAATACTCACGTGCAAAGGATGGACTGATCCTCTCGATCTAGAAAAAAATTTTAAAAGAGTAGTCAGACTAGGCCTCTAAAACTAAATTTCTCTGACAGAATGAAATCAACACCAAGGACAAAACCATGAACTAGTAAACACTGACAGGTATCTTCAGAAACATAGCCAGGTAACCCTCTCTCTGGCAAAAGACAACCACCTCCCACCACAAGCCAAAGTATAATGGCACCTTAGCAATTTAGTTTCCTTCATCCAGAAAGAATATTATTTGCATTACAGTTTTTCTACAAACACTACAGAAGTCTCCTACTGAATGTTTCTCTACCACACAGATACAGTGTGATGTGCATCTACTTGTTCCTTCAGCCCCTATTACAGTAGGCCCACACTGACTTACAGAAGTTACCAGCAGAGCAGTGAAAATGGAAGGGGCAGGGGGAAAGTGGGACAGCAACTGTTACAAATCCCAAAGATTCACATCAAACAGAGGCTTTCAGACCAAAACAAACACTGGAGGCTCAGTGACAAAATATTTGTTACTTATTTTGTACAGAATGAACCCAAAAACTAAAACACTGAGCAGCAGCCTACATCCTACATAGCTGATTGTTTGTGGCACCATCCTCTATTGTATTAACACAGCAGTTGGTAACAATAGAAACCTTTTCTTTTCCATGTTGACACACCAGCAGACATACTAATGCCTGTGTTCAATTCCCAGCTGTGGATATCTCTGCAGTTACAGAACTTAATTCACCCAGGCTATTCACCACTATCTTCTCCCACATCTTTAACCTCCTTTCAAGCTTTCATCTGATTCCACTTCGTTATGCATAGTCCTGACCAGTCCTTCCACCATGCCTTCATCCGACAGCTCCTGCACACACTCCCCCGATTCTGCCCCGTTTCACCTTTCATCCCTGCCCTACACCCTGTCTCCACCCACCCCCACCCAGGTTGCATCCCATTCCTTCACACCACCAGGAGCGAGCTGGGAGCAGCAGGAAGACCAGAGAGTGTCTGTGCCTACACCAGAACAGCCTCAGTACCTTGGAGTCATGGCAGGGACAGTGAAACATGGAAGAGCCGGGCACAGCAAGTCACTGACTGACAGCCCATTAGAGCCACTGGGGCACTCAGAACACACTGTGCCACCAAACTCAAATCCCCATTAGGCTGTGAGGTTTTTTTTGTTTGATTTTAGGTGTTTGTTTGTTTTTAAATCAAGACCAGAGGACTGCCAGCTCATTCAGTCTGAGAAGCTCAGTAACACAGCAGCAGTTAGATTTCATTCAGTCATTGCCACTTTCCTTTTTCCACTCATTACACTGGACTAACATCTACTCTCTAAAGAGAGAAAGGAAGCCTCAAACATCCATGAGAGTATGCAATTCACTGGATCTCTCTAATGAAGTATTACAGTAATTGGTGACCTCCATCAGTATGTTTACGTGACTGTCTCCGCATTTTAGCTACTGGTTCTTTCTATTCCTTTTCCCCATAGCTTAGAGAAACCAAGCACACTCAGTATTCTTCCCACCAGACGGTACTTAGGTGACATAATTAAGTCACCATTCAAGTTGTTTTGTGGAAGATAAGGAGACTGAGCTGTAATTAGGGAAGGCTTTCTAGTCTGATAGAATTCAAGTACCTGAAACCACTTTCTATATCCTTAAACACTGCTGCTGCAAGTGCATTTAGCATTTCAGTACTAACATTACAAATGCCACATTGATCAAGAAAAATCTCCTGTACACCTAGTTTATAAAGAGAGGAGCAAATCTAGCCTTAGCACATACTTTTGTGGAATAGGGAAAGCCGGCAAATCTAACAAATTTGAGATTCCACCTTTTCTTAAAATATTCTGAAACCAATAACGGAAGCATTAGGTTCATGTGCTGCATATATGCAACTACTGCTCTTAAGCGTCTTTACTGGAAACTGATTGTATGTAGATGAGCACAAAAAATGAGTGGAAAATAATCTGCTTTTTTCCTGCTAAAACTCAGAATGTTACCTGTCATTACCCTGCTAATACTGTTCTCAGAAAGAGCTGATCAGCCCCAGGCCTGGAAGAAAGCAAGTAGAAGAAAATCACCACTCAAACGGTTTTGGCCTGGCAAATTCTGAAGCCTTCAAAACTAGACACTTGCAGTTTTATTTAAATTGCCTATTCATTTTTTCAAGTGCTGAATTTTATTCACTGCTTCTGAGATATACACTCCTTTTGCTGAAGGCCAGGCCAAGAGTAGATGTCAGCCAGCTCCAAAGGCCTCACACATTCAAGGTTCCCAGTGGGTCAAGGGCTCAGCAGGCACATGCCAGCCCTCTGCATGACTGGGCACTTTGAGGGTGGATCAGGGGAATAACTAATGACTCATTTATGGATTGCCTAAGGAAATGTATTCCTCAGCAGTGCAACACCTGGGTACAATTCTGCACCACAAAGCAGCTATGTGAAAGGACAAGACTGTGCTTCTGAATAACATCTGACTTTCAAAAGCTTGAATACAAACACGCAGTACACTTGTCCAGAAAAGGTTATGCTCACATTCAGGTACTGCAGAGGTTCTCCTAAGAAGGAGATTTGAGAGAAAGAAAAAAAACACACCTTTAAAAAGATAACCCTAAATAAGGTGCTCCTTATTCCTGGTAACCAGCTCTGATCTTGGAATTACGAGCTGGGGCTTCTCAAACAGGCAGTGGAGCCCCAAGCACTTGAATTGCACACACCTTCCCATTTCCCCTCCTCCAGATGATCCAGCAAAAGAATACCGGTAAGCAAACAGATAAACTGACTGCCCAACAGAAAAAGAGATTATCAACATCAGATAATAATACCAAGCAGCTCTTTGGTTCTGAACACTTCTTGATCATGCCAAGTTTTCTCATACTTGGTTGAGAAGTTCTTTCCAGCCTTGTTCCAGTAAGGCAAGGTAGTCACAGCACCCTGGATTAACCCTAAGGAGTCCCAAAGAGGCTTTTCCCCCACCTTAACACAGAGCAAGGTGTTGAAAGGTGGTCAGGCAGGAAAAGTCACAGACAGTGTTAAAAATCCTCTTGGCATGAAGCTTTTCTCCCCCAACATACTTTCCTGGTGGCCCACTGCAGCTGTCTTAGTCACCTCTGCTTTAAGTCAGCAGGAACGTACCTGCGAGTGCAGGCAAGTCCCCGGGAGCACGCAGACACTGCCATAAAAGGCAACATTCCTGTTTGCAATCCAGGGGAAATTCTTTCCCAGGACTGCAAAGCAGCAGTCATTGGGATGGCTGGAATTCTTCTAATTGTGTATAGACAGACAACTCAAATAATGTGTTGAGCAACAGGAAACTGGAGCCGACCAAAGGGGCAAAGAGCTAACACATACAAAGCATAACTCTTAGATAGACTTCAAATTAAGAACAGTTTTAAATGCCAATATTTGTTCTCCATACGATACTGACTTGTGCCATCACAAATCAGAATTCGGTTGTCCAGGCAAGAGGCCACCTCCACCCCCCCCCCCTTTTTTTTTTCCCCAAAGGATCATTCAACATGGGCGTACTGCACTACTTCAGTCAGCACTTGCCTTTACTTCATTGTCAGTTGTGCAAGCAACCTACTCAGCAAAAGAGAATGTGCTGGGTACCATAAACTCAGTTGCTTATAATAACACAATCAAGAAACGCCTGATTAAAAGAAATCTGCATCTGCTTTTCAATCCTAAACAGAGTCACTTATTAAAAACAATCCAGAATAACAACTCATTAGTTAATTATAGCAACAGTTCTGTATTTCAAACCAGCTGACAAGGAAAGCTTTTTATCTAGGCTCTTCTTCAGTGCTCATCACCATAATATTCAAGTGATCACAAGAAACGGCAGCCTCAAACATCCAGAAATGCAGGAAGTAAAATATCCTTCAAATTTAAACTATACAGCAGTATGGTATAATAAGATCAGTGGATTAATTTTACTATGTAAAAAAACCCATAATACATAACTTATTCTTGACTTTCTTTAGACCAAGAATAAAAAACTGCATTTTAGACTGCTGACTCCTTCAGCATACATTAAAAGCTTAATTAAACCAAAATTTGTTTTCACAGAAGAGATATCTTGTACATAGAAAGTACTCAACCAAATATACTACTGCAAAACAAGTCTGAATGAATGCTGAACTGCTGTGGTCAAATACATTGGCATATTTGATAAATTAATACAGCTCCAAACTCTTGAATTTTGTTTTTAAATGTTTTGGGGTGGGAGAAGAAAAAGGTTAGAAGGCTAGAAGAGAATGTACAATTTAAGCTCCACATCTCAGTTACAGAACATCCTACCAGGCCTTTATCACCCACTTCCTCTGCATGAGTGACTCTCGTTTCAAGCCTGTTCATCTCCATAAAAGGAGAAGTAATATAGCATTCACACAATGGTGACATCACCTCTCCAGCTAAGAGGAAGTGGAGCTGAAAGGCAAAGGCTTGGCTCGCAGTCCCTTGCCTATAGCTGACTCATTAAGGCTAAAAGCTTAACCATAGCTCCACGGTACCACCCACCTCCTAACCACGAGCGTCTGGCGGGCCGGAGCAGCCCGGCCCTCCGCGCTCCCGTTACTGCGCTGCTCCCCAGCACCCGCTGAATGCCTGCAGCCCAGCTTGGGCAACGGGCTGGCTGGCCAACTTACAGAGCTGACCTCAAGCTAGAAATACTCTTAAATGCATCTAAGTGCTTCCACCGTGCAGTAGTTTCAGCTCCTTACTGCCTCCTCAAATTTCGCTTCCAACATCAACATAATTTTACATCCCATGTCCTTTCCTCAGGGCTCTTAACACCGGAGGAGCCCCAGGGACCCGACACATTGTGCTACACGGAACAGCTCCACTGGCATCAGACCTAATCAAATACGTTCACTGTGGTGCTTTAACCTACCTGCTGGCTTCAACAGGATCAAAAACACTCCAGGGGAACACCAGAACAGAGCCTGAGAACCTGTTTTTGCATTGTCATTTAAGGAACGCATTATAGAGAAGTTTCAAAATGCTAATGAACTATCATCAAGTACAAAAAGAAAGAAAAGAGAAATCAAATGAAGGCAAAACACAGCATATCCAAGACAGCTCTCAACAATAGAGCTTCAAGATGCTAGGGAAAAAAAAAATACAGGAAAAAAAAAATCACTTGAGTTGGCAGGAATACTGCAGTGCCAAGATTCAGCTCTGCATTAGCTGAAGTTTGAAGACAGTCATAAGGAGAAAAATAAGTTTCATTTTGAAAAAGGAAATATATCCTACTGGGTCAAATGCAAATATTTATTCCCCCAAGACATTTCTGGACTAGAGCCCATATCTCCCCTTCTCTAGCACTCCTTAACTGAATCTGGAGATAGCAGAAAACAAGTTGTAGGCTGTAATTTTAGGTTATGCAAATGTTTATGAAGTTCTGACAGAAAAGAAAAACTAGTATGCAGCCTGCAAAAGGCTCAGGCAGCTCATGATACAGTGAACTGCAGGGAGACTGACAGCAAGCGCTGAACCATTACATAAGTGACTGCCAGAGAACTCCTGCTCTGGTTTACAGGAATGAAGCAAAAAGGGTGTGGTAGCTACTAAAAAACAAGTGGGCAACCGGACTCTTTTTTAGCTCCCTGTTCTCTTGAAAACCGCATCTCAAGACACAGATTTTTAGAGCTGCATTTAGAAATCTCAAGTAATTCCAAGCATGTAAAACATTTCTTAAGAAAATTAGAAACAATGTACATATTTTCTTGCTATTTGCATCAACACCAATACCCTCCATAACTTGCATCCAAATTTCATGTTGCCCTTTGCATCAGAAATCTGGACAAATCTGGAAAACACACTTGTGAAACCACAGACTATATTCTTATGGGTTTTAGTGGAAACAGAACTTGACCTTTACATGCAACTTGAAGGAGACTCTACATAATCTGAGCGAGTGTCAATTGAGAAGCACTCACAGAATGTTGTATAGAAAAGAAAGGTGCACTTTGGGACAGTGCATTACACCATGCAGCATAGGAGCCGAGTGATAAGAAGCAAGCTGAGAAATGACTTGGCAGCAAGCAAGTTAAAACAGAAGTGTTCTCCTAGCTAGGAAACTTAGAGAAATATGCAAACATTTAAGAACTACAAACAAAACACTTGAAGGTATGAACACATTCTATAGAGGCAGATCTACAACACTGTCCCTTATGAAAATCACAAGTGGTCCCAAGGTGCATGTGAGGATCTACAAAGCAAGTGATTTGTCTTACAACACCTAACAGCGAGTTTCCTCCCTTAATGTAACAAGGTCAGTAAAAAATCATGAAGTTACCGTGCTTCAGAACTTTTTCTTTTAAACACCAAACCCAGAGACTACCTAACTCCCAAGTGAACACCAGCAAGGTGCTGGCTGCATAGGCTCCTTTGCAGACTAATCCATCAAGGTCAAGGAGGGTTTAATCATTGCTCAAAGATTTTCAGAGTTTTGTTAGGTGAAACATTAGGAGCCCTCCAATAACATGGAGAAAACTGGATAAGAAAAGAGATGGAATTTATTAGCACATTTATTAGCACATTAGCAGATTTATTAGCACACAGCACATTAGCTATGTGCTGTCTATTCCCTCTCCTATCTCTTAGTTGAACAAGTTGAGCTTTGTAGACCAGAATAACCATACTGACCTAACCTATTACACAAGTTTCAGATACTTTTCAGGGCATTAAAATAGACACCATGCTCCAGATACCAATGAAATTTCTATCTTCTATAACTATCTGACACAGAAAATTCTCTATGTGTGTTCCAAATAGACAAACAGGTGCTGTTTAACAGCTTTAAAATATGTTTTTCTAAATTGAGGCCCCGGAGACTGCGAATTGAGGTAAAGAATGTACCTCTTCAGTATACATCTGCTGCATTAAAATAATGATTTGTGTGCTCAAGACACCACTCCACTTGCAGGCACTGTGTTTCAGTCATTAGCACCAGAGGAGTAATTCTTCTGAAAGCAGATCTGAGGCTTCTGGTATCCAGGTTACCCATGGAACAGAAACATTAAGACAAATGGTTGTTTTCTCTAAAAGCAAAAATGTTACACTTTTTTGAGAGTTCTGTTCTTGAAGCACAGGAAGTCTCTCCAGGTACCATGTAGCAAAATAACATTTTCATCTTATTTCTGAGAGCCACAGTCTTGGGTCTGAGAAAGGAGGAAAAAAAACCCCCAATAACAACAAACAACCTACCCTCAACACGTCCTTCACCATTTTATTTCTTCAAGAAAGTACTTCTGGTGAAAATTAACAAAAAGCAAAATAATCTCTTGGAATATCTAAGTGCCATGACACTTCTGTCAGTGGAGTAACCAGAAGATACAAAAAGAAGACCAAGCTCACCCACAATGCAACAGCACAGATGCCTGAAAAGGGTTAAATAGTTTCTGGATTAGCAGAGGTTGGAACAAAACTCTCATCTTCCTCTCCCTTCCCGATGAACCATCCCTTTGAAAGTCCTGCTTATTCAAATACCATAAACTGACTGAAAACCAACCAAAAAAAAAAAAAAAAAAAAAAACCCCAAATCAATTGACATGCAAAGCTTTTCCACTCTGTCAGCTTAAGTGATAACTATACCCTGTGCTGACAGAAGTCAGAGTCAAATCAGCTTGCTATCCTTCTCCAGGCCATGAAGGATTCCCAGTCTTCAGGGCTCTGAAAGTAACCTAGGGAAGGCAGCCTAATCCTAAATGCCTCTGGCTCATGTGGAGCACCCAACCCTTTCATCTTCTATTCTCTGTACAGATTCCTGCCATACCACTGGCTGCTGCACCAAACCTCCCCCACTGCTGAGCAAAACCGAGAAAGGGGAATAGGAATGTTGCTTTCCATTCCCCTCGAGGCTAGCCAGGACTACAGACACGGCAACAACCTACTGCTCACCCTCACTCCCGGTAGCAGACACTGGAATGCTACTGCTACCCTTTCAAACACGGAAATAAGGCAATAAATAACCCTAAAACAATCTCTAGAGGTCTTGCTAGCACACACAGGTACCTGTGAAGCCACACAGAAAAATCTTTCCAAACCTAGTTAAACAGATCAAGGCAGGCTAGTTCAAAAGCTAACTGGGAATGCTACTCATATCAACAAGCATTCCAAAAAGTCAGCAACAAGGTATCTTAAACTAGGCAAAGAAGAGCTAGGGTAAGCCTCTAGACTGTCAATACTGCTGAGAACACGGCATAGCTAGAATTGTTCTGGGAAAGGTAAACACTCCAGCAGACCTCATAGCAACTGTCCCATGCCTGGAAAACAGAGGCAGGGCTGCCATTCTTCAGCTTTGTACAACAAAGCAAGTCAAGCCTGGGATTTCCAACTTTTAGACATCACCCAAGTGGTGGTCTGACAGAGACATCACCTCTTTTCAACAGGAAAGAAAATACCCACACGGATTAATCACTAGCTCTGAACCACCATCAGACCAAGGAAGGTCACCTGTCCCCTGCGGCAGAATTGCAGCTGTTTGGATATCTTCTGTCACATGCTGATATACCTGGCAGGGATGAAGGACAAGATGCAGGCACATACACTTTCCAGTGGTTTAACTGTTGTCTATAAGGGAAAAGGACTTCTTCAGTCTCCTTACAACACTGCCAAAGGAACTGTTTCTGATTCTATGTAGACGAGATTTCTTTCTAGGGAACAGGAACTTTAGTACGGTTAAATCAATAGCTTGTTTAACAAGAATACAAATTAGTATTTGAGCTTACAAGGAGCAAGGAAGGGAGAGAAGAAGTAATAAAAGAAACAAAAGTGTAATGAGGTTTATGGACAACATTCTGCCATATATAATATAGGTGGAGCCTCTGTTCTTGTCCATCATGGCAGATCCAGTCTTTCTCTAAGTGAAGTGAGGTCCTATAGAGGTCCAGGTTCACAGGCGTTTATCTTCTGGATACAGTATTCATTTCAGACTAACACATCAGCAGTATGGCTGAATTCTTCAAGACCTGCCACATCTTCAGCAAATTGCCACCAACACCCCACCACCAGTCCACTGCAGCATGTCTGTATGCTCACCTCTCCCCACCACAGGCTCTTATAAATATTGATTAACTGATGCATCACACTGGCTCACTCCTGTGCTCTGCTCTGCATGGCACCACACTTTAGCAGCCTTTCTCAGCTTTCTCCACACCAGGTTTGTTGGAAGCCACAAACACAGGCCAGTGGATGGAGATGTTCTTTCCCTTTCCACTCTGGGAACCTATTATAGTCTTCCTATGCTTGGAGGTGCAAGTGGTAGCAAGGGCAGGTGAAAAGCAGAACTCTAACTGAGACTAATGAGAATTTTAAAGCATGATTGTATTATATCTGGCCTTTGTTCAAAAATGTGAGGCTAGTGACAAGACATAGGAGGAACACCTTTAATCATTTCCAGGCATCAAAAAACAAAGTATAACATTCATACAGTCATGCCAAATCAAACTATCCATTACACTCTTTAAACCTTACAAAGTATGCCTCCTTATAAAATCCAGGTACAAACAGGAAGAAAAGCAAAAAATAGCTCCACACCTGAACCTCTCCAAGCATCACACACACCGCCGCTGACTCTGTGAAAAACCTCCTCTCAGAACCAGGGATATGCACAGGGCATTCAGAGTTCCATATTTAAGAGTCCCCAAGTGATAAACAAGTAGCAGATAATATACACAATTCTCTGATTTTTCAGTTGTATACATGGGGGTGAAATAGGTCTATCCACTTGCTTTCTTTTATTCCATGAAAAGGCAACAGATGTACTTAATATTTCCTGATGGTGAGTTTTATTAACACAGTAAGAATATAACCAAACAACTCTTGGCAGTAAAGCTACCACTGACCATCACACTTCAAAATACTGCTTATACTAACCTTGTTCCCCCCAACCAGATTGTGCAACTGTATTCTAAGCTGGCTTTTGTTAAAAACCTCTATCAAACAATACACATACCTGCCCACCTACAGCTATCTCAATTCATAGGCTCATCACTGAGATGGAAAATTTGCTACCTCAGTTCTCCCTGCCTGCTTCTCTGAACCCCATGCATTCACACCAGCCTATTGCTTATGTCAAATTTAGCTCTCATCAGACTTTTTGTAAGGTTCTTCAATCCACTAGAGCAGGAGAAAGCTATTCACTTGAACACAAAAGCTGGTACCAAGTAGTGTCTGTAAGCAAGGAGAATAATGCCTTTTTGATAGCAGTGAGCTGTTGTTCTCCTACAGTGTTTTGACTGCAATTTTGATTGCGATTTCAACAAGAGTCATTATCTCAGTCAGCACTCACCTTGCATCATACTCCTGTAGGCTGTGTCTGTGATGGCATAGATATGAGGGGGCATTTCATGTCTCTTTTTGCCTTTGTACATCTCCACTATTTCTTCTGAGTATATGGGCAGGTTCTTGTAAGGATTGATTACCACGCAGAACAGGCCTGAGTAGGTCTGGAAAGAAAACGCCCCAGCAAATAAAGACAGAAATTAAAAATGTTGTATACTTGCATATTTTAACAGTACATTACTTGGAAAAACAAACAAACAAAACAGTGCTTTTTTAAGTACTTCTTCCAGTACTTCCATCTGGGAGGCTTCCCCCACTAAGCAGTAACAGAATCTGAGGAACAGCTGAAGTCCTTGACCAGTACTCAACTTTTCCAAGTGTGCACTGAGAATCAACTGACTCATTAGTCACGCTGGTATCACTGGTCTGCTCCCTGCCTAATTAACGGTCCCACTAAGACTGGCTTTTCTTTCTTTC
>VYZQ01020053.1:1533-19983 GCA_013400655.1 Mystacornis crossleyi
TATTTTCTTTTAGGTTATTTCTGTTAAAAATGTAGACATTTAGTAATAGTCTAGAAACAAGCTATTTTTGCATATTTTTGCCACACACCCCAAAATATAAACAATTCATTAACAGCCTTAGCCTGAACTTTGCTAGTATAAATTGTTGTTCAAGTCTTTTTAATGGCAAATAGATTTGAATACCCCCATATCCAATCTTTAGGACTGTCTAGGCTGTGCTCAGTTGAGCAACAAGAAAAGAATAGCAAGAGTGACTATGCCACTATTGTGCTAACAAAGCCCTTGGGTTAATAGAGACTATTTTGACCTTATGGCACAAATTAACACTACCTCAGGGTTCCTTTAATTTAGGCCACCCTGCAATAGCCTCTGGCAGTCAGGGATTATTGGATGAAAGCAGTTTGCTGTAAACAGAGATGCAGGAGACCTTCATTCAATTCTTGACGGCACCACAGAGTCTTTGGGGGATATTAGGAAGTATTAAACTTTCTGTGCCTCCAGCAGCTGTAGGATGAAGCAGCAGTAGCATTTACGTACTTTAGAAACATGCTATTTAATTAATTTAACACATTTTTGGAAACTTTGCGCATAAACCCCTAGAAGTCCACTAAGCGCTTTGTCAGTCTTTGGTTGTCTGTGGCAGAAGAGTCCCTAACTCACAGCTGACTGCTCGGGTTTCAATACATGAAGGTTTTTTTGTTTCTACATGTCTTTTTAGCGTGCAAAATATAAGAAGACACCCACAACCACCCATGAAACCCAGCTTTGTTAAAAATCCCTTGAGCATATGCTTCCTTGATATAATATGTATACCTGAATAATAGTCATAAAAATATTCTGTGAATGGATTTGCATATATGCATGGATTATTTTTGTGGAATGAGACATCTCCAAAGTCCACTTTTTCTGATGTGTTGTAGACAATACACTGTCCAGGGAAAACTTATGTATGAAGGAACTTTAATACAATGGGTTGTGTGCAAATTTTGAAAAATATAAATGTATATTTTGAACAATTTTGCCATTCAGATGTTTATTTGGTTACAAAACTGTCAGTTTTAGCATACTGAATTTTGTATTACTCTGTAGTGAACTAATTGCTTTACTTCTAGTAATAAAAAATTAATTACAAAGTTTCAAATTTCATTGTTTTTCATTGAATTTTAAAGCAAATCCTCAGTGATATTTCATCACACCTTGTATGCATGAATTCCATAAAAATGGAGTGAAAAATTAGCTGACTGATTTTTTTCTACAGATCGAGAAGTTATCCTTTCTTAATTAACACATACCCAATTATAGTCTGAAGGTAATATAAATTTGTAATTTTCTTATTACCTATATTGTCTGAATAAAGTAGCACATAATAAGATGGACAAAAAGTAGTATCTACATTGTGTACCTAATGTAAAGCAAACAGAAGAGGTGATGTTCTCAAGTATATGAAATATTTATGGGCTGACTGTAACATTGGCAGGGATGACAGGTTGCACTCAAAGTGCTCTAGACTTCCTTCGATTATTTAGTTCACATATGTCCAAAATTCTGTGCACTGGTATCTAGTGTGGAAATCTTAACTTTAATATAATGTTGGGAATCCTGTTGTCTTTTTGTCTTGGAGAGAAATATATAAATTATTTTCTGGGGCTATTTCCACATAGTGTCTCTCTAATGGTTAAGGAGGATGGACACCAAAGGAAAATCTTTCTGACTTTAAGTTTTGAAATACTGTTTTTGGAGTCTGATTTTCAGATTTTTATCCTGTTATCAGTTTATGAATACTTCTGCAAATAATTATGCAAAAAAATGACCTTGTCTATCTTCCAAGGTCATGTTTGCCTGATTTCACCAAAAATAGTCTTATCTCCAGTATAAGTAGGAAAGGTATATGTGTGCATACCTGCATGCATGTGAAAGTTGCTTTCAGTTTTATGCTTCAAATTTCTTCCCTGCAACAACTGAAATCACAGATGTTGCTTTGTAGCAACCACCCCTTCTTTCTTCAGTTACTAATGCTCAGCAATATTGTTTACAAACTCTTGCAGGTTTTATACTGGAATGACATACATTTAATGAAAATAGCTTAAAACAAAATTCAAACTGTCATGTATATCTAGGCAGAACTGTTGCCTTCTCCAGCCACCNAACAACATAATAAATGAAAAAGAATGATAATGCAGCTACGTGAATGATGTTTTATAAGCAGCCATATATTCTCTATATGAAGAATAATAACTTCTTTATTATTTATGCATTGCCATAAGCGTACACAGGCATCAAAGTCAAGGCTTGTAGAATAATTAATGAACCAAACAATAAATATTTTCAAAAATGCTCAGAAGACCTAAGCTAACTCAAGTCCCAGCTGAGGAGGAAGGAAAGATCAGAGCAACTGGGGAGCTATGAGAAATCAAATATGCTATGAATGGGGCAGATATAGCCCAAGTGCACAGCTGTTCCATGTGCTCACAAAAAGCTAATGCATTAAATAGTTAATCTTTCATTAAGAGTGTGTAATGAGTTGTCATGATTTGCTCAACACACAAGAAAACTGGTGACGATTCCCTTGAGACTGTAATTCCAAGCTTCAACACTACTGGTCTGGGGAAACCTCACCTCAGTTTTAGATACAAAATATGGCAACTGCAATTTTGTTCTTTACCAAAAGTATAAACTAAAAGAAGGAGAAAAAATAGAAAAAAGAGGATGATATCAAGATAAACTATTCACCTTTGTTGGGACAGAGTGAGGATCAATACTGAGTTATGAAAAGACTGCAGATTAATCTGTAGATTAATACACTCCATCAGCAGCATCTGCCATTTCAAAAGAGCAACAAAAGGTTAAAGGAAAAAGATCAAGCAAGAATACTCTTCAGCTGTGATTCCTCCTTTGGAAAGATGCCTTTATTTGCTCACTAAAGGAGTTGAGTCCAGCTCCTGGTGTTGGTGTTGATGGTATAAGGAGGAACAAGGAGGAGTGAGATGGGGGATGGGACTCCAGGAAGTCTCTTCCACTAGTTACAGCCACTGGGGTTTAATGCGATCTATAAACTCATCTGTCTGTTTACATACCAGCAAATGATACGTCTCTCTGATCCACTTACATTTTCAAGCCTAATGTATACACAGGGCACTGACGTTGTGTATACAAGACACAGAGATAGCTGGGGGCTGTGTGCTATCCCTGCTTTCACAGCACACTGTCACTCTTATAAATAAAGCATTCGCTCGGGAAAAGAGTCTGAGAGCTGGAGAGCCACATTGCGTGCAAATCCAGCTCACTGCCTGAGCTTCCTCGAGGTTGAAGCTAATCCTAACTGACATGTTACAGTAAAAGTACTTTATAAAATCAATATTAAATTCACAGCCTTTGACATCCTGGGACATCAAAGATAAAGGGGAAATAAGCTGTGGAGTAAACAGTCCTGCAGCTATGCCAGTTGCTCAAGGAGAGAGGCAAAGGAAGACATGGGAGACCATGGGGTAAATTAGTATAGTGCTAGTCTTGTTTTTATACCAAGGTCTTGACATCAATGAAAACATTATAAAAACAGCACGCGAACTCTTACAAACAAGAAAAAAAATTTACGGAAGACTCACTCAGATACAAATTCATATAACCTTTTAAGGTTAGAGGGATATAATGCTACCTATGCAAGACACATTTTTAGCTTTATCTTTCAATAAATTATACCCAAGAGTGATAAGATAATAAAAATCCAATAATGAAAAAATGTAACACTGAACTAAAGAACTGGGCTAGAATTTGACTGCACAATCCTAACATGATATGATCATTCCAGCTTTCTATGATGTACACCCGTGTGTATTCTCCAGTCATCCAGGCTGACATACAGTCGGCCATCATGGTGTTTGTACTATGGGTGTGAAATACAAATTTTATTGAGTCAAGAGAAGGAGAGCTTGAATGACAGTGGAGCTACTTGCCTGCTTAATCCCAAATTCTGTCTTTCGTATGTAGCATGACAGTCATGATTTATACTTTGAAAGGTAACACTGGCCATGATCAAGGGTAAAAGGAGGACCACAATCAGTTCAACACTGGAAAATCTCCTTTCTTCACCTCTTGCTATCCTCCTGAAGCTATTTCCCCTTGATGAATAAAAACAGCATGTACTCTTGATTCAAGGCTATGTAAGTCAAGATGGTGAGTTGACAAGTCATTACTGGAGAATTGCATTGTGCGAATTGAAAATATTCCTTGACATTTTTTGGTTTTTGTGTAGTCAAGTTTGTAGCTCTAATGGCTCTTGGTGGTAATTGCATCAGGCTTAAGAACAGACATCTGATATGCAAACACTTCTACTAAGAACAGGCATTGAAAGAGTAGGAAAATTAAATCTTTTGCACAACGAAATTTGCTGAAACTGTAATTTAAAAACAACAATATTTGACTGTTTACAGGAAACAACTAATGAATTTTTACTTAATAAAATGACACACTAGCTTGCTGTACTACATAATACTGCTACCAACCATTACCCTCTGCTTAGTATTTAGGATGAGACAACTGTTATGGTTTAGGAAAGAATGAGAAAAATAGTATGTTTACTAGAATTAAATACGGAAAAGAAGACAGAATAAAAACGGTTTTTATTTAGTTAATGTGTCTTTAAGAAAGAAATTTCTTTCCTGATGCTTAGGAAAACATGTAATTTCAACATGATACAACCCTAAAGTTAGCAAGAACTAGATATCTAAAATTACTCTGAATAGCCTGATTTCAAATATTTTGAGGGCACCAGACTAAACTTAAGGGGAAAGAGCTGAAGGAGTGATGTGGTAAAAGAGATAGAATTGATAGTACTGACAAAGGGAGGAGCCACCTTACCTCTCTTGACAGAACATACATATTTTCAGACATGCAAATGAATATAAGTTTTTCTAGCCCTTAACGCTGATGTCAACATTTAGGAAATGATAATTAGGGTGTGAGGTGTGATGTGGTGTGGAAATTCTATTAGAACTAAAAGAAAAAAATAAGAGAAAAAAAAGAAGAAAAAACCCCCAAACCCAAACCAAAACAAAAAAAACCCCATAGCAAGGAAAATACCAGGAAGGTCAGTTCTAGCATCTTCTGTTGGCACATGTCTGTGATGCAGAACTGATTTTACTAGGATGAATAAAAACTTTGTCAGCAAACAGGATGGAACCATTTTAATAGCTATTACAAAGACCAAACCAACATTTAGCCTAAGGCTAGTGTCTTCATTTGGGAAATAAAAAACCCCTCACTGCCTCTTCTAAATATACTGCTGGGTCTCAGTGACCAACAACTGGTAATGGCATCTGTGGCTGCCCTTTTGGAGCTTTCATGTGCTTGGCAGCATGCCAGTTCTAGAGTTAGGAGAGCCAAAAGCTGCATTAAACAATTACTTTATGCATTATTTTACCCTTTAGAATAAAAAAGCAAATATGCTGATTGCCAGAAACCAATGCTTTTCAGCTTGCTTTACTCAGGAGCATAGAAGATTCAGTCCAAAGCAATCTGATACTTCAGAAGGCACTGAGTACATCTGGCCCTGTGGAAGACCCATGATGAAAGATTTGAGAATGACACATAACATGGAAAGTACTTCTCCCATCAAAAGGAAAAGCAAGAAAACAAAGGAATTTTTGAGAACAGAAGGGAAAATAGGTATTTATTAAACCAATTCAAGATTCAAACTAAAGTAATTTGAGGTTTAGAGAAATATTTCCTTCATGTTGCTTAATGTTAACTACTCCCCACAAGAAAAAACAGTCCTACTGTTTTATTAAGGACATACCTTTTTTTGTATTCTATGTGACATTTTGTGTGTTATAGAAATGACATACTCAATTATCTTCATGTACAAAAGTAACATAAAATGTATTAGATATTTGATTTTCTTGAGGTGTCAGCACTGTTTATCTTAATGAGTGCTATAACTCATACCATAAATATTTTTATGTTCTGTATAAATTTGCACGCTGCACTTATAATCGCATCTTAACAGCTCATAGCAATGCACTAAGCAACAAGAATAACATCCATTACCGATTATTTGCATTTTCATTCCCTGAAAAGAGGAGCCATATACAGCCAGTGCCTCATTTTTTGTAAGGCTGATTGGATAATTTTTGGTGTTTTGCGAGGATATTTTTGGACAGATCTTTTTGTTCGATATATTTTCTTTCTTTTGCAAATTTCCATGGTGCTGTACACTTAGGTTAGAGATGGCAGTGTAAAAGTAATAGATCCCTTTGGATGGAAGTTTCCTACAGCTGCTACTTTTTTTTCCCCCCCTTTGCAATCATTCCACGACAGATCAGTTCTTTAGGACATTTTGGTAGTTTTGATGAAGTTACTCTTATGGTCATTCAATAAACTGCAGTGTGCCCAAGAGGTTGAAGGTTAAATATTTCCCCATAGTGAAGAATAATTTGTATATGGTAAGCTAAACAACTCTAAATAGCCCTGTTTTACAGTCTTTTTGAGGCAAATGTAATGCAGAAGTCCGTTCTTTTAGGTCCAGGGTCTGATTTGATCAATATACAATCATACTCCCTACCTGCAGTTTGAAGATTGTAGAACAATGATTGCACGTCAAAGGAAACATTTTAAATACAAAGTACTTAGACCATCACTACATGGAGTTCCTACATTCATGCCTGATAACAGTTTGGTTTTAATTGGACAAAAGGTTGTCTAGAAAACATCTTTGACTATATAGCAGACAGGGTTGCCATTACATGTTGAAGTAATAGAGGAGAATTATACTTCTGCTTGTTCCTTCAGGAAATAACACTTCAAATGAAATGTCTTCTGCAAAATGTCCTGGAGGATATAACAATGTGCTCAACATAAAATAGATATGCAATAACTATGCAAAACATTACACATTATGAATTCATATCATCACAAATGCTTAATTGAATTGTTCACAAATAATTTATTATGGCCTCTCAAACTGTTTTTGTTAGACTTAGGTAAAACCCTAAGAGACTAAATCCATAAAATAAAGACTTTAGCACAAAATGCTAACTGTATTTAATATTATATTTAATTATTTTTTCTATAAATTTCAAATCTACTGGGCACTATCTCTTATCTTCCAAGGAATTTTTGAATTAATATCTTAAAGCCATCTCTTGACCAGCAGGAAATTATCGAATAAAAAATTCCTGTAGGATGCAGAAAAACTAGTATCTTCTTCTGCTTTGCATGCCCACTTCTTTGGCTATCCTAGTAATGAGAGAGGAGAGAAGAGATTCAAATACAGGATTTTGTTTTATATTGCATTGTGCTGTTTTTAGCTCACCAAGCCATGGTTATTTATGGTTCATTTCCAGGTAGTCAGGCGTAAGAATGTCAGCGATAAAGTCTATGAACTGTAGTAGGACCTATTGTGCTAACGTAGTACTTCATATACTGATAAGAACACAGATGAAACCAAAGTGTAATTTTTCATTACTACAAACTGGTACACAGAAGTGGCCCAAATTAGGTGACATATTATTATAGCAGTCATTAAAAAGTCAAAATTTGCATATCATCATTACACATTCATTATTCAAAAATATGTAAGAGAGTGAGGCTATACATAAGGCATCACAACTATACCCCACTATCACTGAGTTGTAATTAAATAATGGGGATCTGAACTGAAATTCTTTGGTTGAGCTGTGTGTAGGAAGCCCATATTAATAATTATACTCCTGAATAACCATTATCTACTTCTACTGACACACAAGCTTGTATCTTCCTGCACGGGATGAATTAAATACAAACAAGAAAACGTTTTTCTTTTTGACTGAAATAGTCTCTATCATGTTATTTTTTTAAATGGCACTTTTTCTGATTGTGAAGGAAATATTATCGCTTCATTACTGATGACCAGTTAAGTCATAAGTCTCTACTCTGCAGGTTGTTCATTGATGAAATATTAATGTGACCTCAAATATACTGGAAAATTTAAACTATTTCTGAATTTCTAACAGTGACTCTCATTCTAAATAACACAGTCTCTATGGTATCTGTACTTCTATAAACCAAAAATTAGCTTACAGCCAACTTTATTGGTATAATCATAGTCAAATATGCGAAATGAAACTATGTCATAGCATCTTGCCTATTTCAATCTGATATTCAATTAATAAAATAAGTAAATCAAACATATATGCAGATGACTCATTCTGTGTTTAAAAAATGTTCACAGCTTCAGATGTCAAAATCATCATTTAATCCACTTTCCTCTCCATGTTTCCATTTTCATTCCAGGATTTCTTCTGCATAACCAAAAAGTATGAAGTGGAGAAGTCTAGAAAGGTCCTTTCACTGTTGCGGTGGGGTCTTCGCAACCTTCCCTGGCAGAGAGCTCTGGCCCGTAGGAAGAATCAGAGGATGATATTTTTGATAGATGTTCAGAGATGTTCTTTATTCTCCCAGCCACCTCATGGCCAGGGGCTCCAGCACAGACTGCTCCAAAGGCTCTTGAGAATCACGTGAACACCCCACTAAGTACAGCATTCTCAGGGCGGGGTACATTTGAAATGGCCAGTGAGGAACAGGATTTAGGTACAATAGCATCAGGAAGCCTGAAAACCCCATGTAACCCTACCCATGCTTTCACTCCCAAGGCCCACCCCCCCAGGGGAGGGACCTCCACATCTCACCCTTTTGTTTTAATTAAGTGGGTTTCTCTCAAGGGTTTTAAAGCACACAATTTGAAACAACCAAATCGACACACAATGACACAATTTCAAAAGAATGCAATCCACCCCTTGGAGTCCCCAGCGTTCAAACAGAATTTTTCTGGAGCATTCCAGAGATGGCAGGAGAGAGATGGACGCCTTTTGAGCACACTTGGTGGGGAAACTGAGGCAGGAGAGGGTCTCCTTCATTTGTACCTGTTAGAATTCCAAACCATGATAGTTAATCTTTTCCCTCCCCCTTTTTATCCCTCCCTGGGCATCGGAAGGGAATTTTGGGGAAACGGATTGGGAAAAGCAAGGTTTTTTGAGGGAAACCATGGATGGAAAAATGGATTAAGAATAAACTAGGGAAAATAGGGTATAGGATAGAATGGGAAAGTAGGCAGAGGGTAGGGAGGTTGTTGGCATGGATATTGTTTACAGTTTTGTGCATAACGGTTCCCCTTTATGGGGGCCCCACCAGGGCCATGTGAGCCGCCTGCAGTCCTTTCCTTCCTTGTACAATATCAAATTCCACAATCACCCCCCCTCACCCATGCTGCGGATATACTTATTGGGGTTATATTTTATAATCGCAGTCTGATGAATAAACACATCCTCTTTAGTGTCACATCTAGTTACAAACCTGTAATGCTGCTTCACATTATACCCTTTTACAACTCCCAAAACCTTAGCTGCGATAATCTTTTTGTCTCTGTGTTGCTAGCGCCCTTTCTGAGCTGTCAGGCTCTTGCTTTAGCCTCCGCCTTTTACGACATTTTTCACTGCCGCTCCCATGCCGGGGCTTCCCGCGCCTGCGCGCTGTGGCTCTTCCCGGGGCTGCCGCCGCCCGTGCCCCCTGCGCTCAGTCCCACCGAGCCGGGCTCTGTCGCGCCGCCCTCGTGTTCCTCCTTGTCCTTCATGGCGCTGCCCGGGCCGGCCCTGGGGCCGTGGCTCCGCTGGCTGGAGTGGCCCTGCGCTGCTGGCTCGGTCGCTGTCGCTCTGTGCCACGTTGCCGCCCCATCGCACTGGCTCCGCCGCACTGCTGGCTTGGTCCCTCGCCCCTGTGCCACTGTCTCTCTGCGCCGCATTGCCGCCGCCGCCCACAAGCGTGCTGCTGCCCACTTGGTCGCTTGGCGCCACACCGCCATTTCCTCTAGAGCTGCCGTCTTTCATGTTGCCGTAGCAACAGCCTTCGCTTTTCCCTGCCCGAGTCGCTGGAGCCGCGAACGCTGTTCTGCGAGCCGGGACTGCGGTTGGCTCCCTGCCCGCCTGTGGAAGCCTCCTCGCCACCTCTTGCAGCAGGCTTGGGGCACGGGGCCGTGGCTGTGGCCGCGTGACAGGGGCAGAGTCCACAACAGGACACGCTCCTCCACGGAGTTCAAGAGCGTTCAAGTCAGCCACATGGTCGGAGCCATGTGGTCTCAGCCATGTGATGGCAGCCATATTCTGCCACAGAGGTAAGGAGACCACGCACATGGGTCGTAAGGGTTTCATTGATTACAGAAAATGCTTAGAGAGGCTTATCACTAGTCCATGTTTTGATTGAGCCATTATCTCATCCAAAATCTTGCGCCAAAAATTACTTAGGGAAGTTCCAGGAGGATTAACGTTAAAAAGTAAGTCCTGAGAGACATAGGAGAAATTTTTGAAAAGCCAGTCAAGAAAATGTTCTAGATACCCTGGAATAATTTTCATGTTTTGCTGTGCCAGGATTTCTTTAACTTCCAGGTAAATTTCCTTCTGTGGCTTAGACAACCACATTTCCCACAATTCCTCCATAGTCCAGAGAGAACAGCCAAACTAAGGCAAGGAGAGAAAAACCCAGAGAACTTTTACTCACTGAGTCCTTGGATTTTTCTAAAAATCTTCGCTGCTCTTCTTAAGCTAACTCCAGGGGTCCAGGGATTCTAAACATGCCCAAAATTCTCCACCATTTCTTGCAGTGGGGTCTCTGCAACCTTCTCTGGCAGACAGCTTTGACCTGTAGGAAGAATCAGAGGACGATATTTTTGATAGATGTTCAGAGATGTTCTTTATTCTCCCAGTCACCTCATGGCCAGGGGCTCCAGCACAGACTGCTCCAAAGGCTCTTGAGAATCATGTGAACACCCACCTAAGTACAGCATTCTCAGGGCAGGGTACATTTGAAATGGCCAGTGAGGAACAGGATTTAGGTACAATAGCATCAGGAAGCCTGAAAACCCCGTGTAACCCTACCCATGCTTTCACTCCCAAGGCCCACCCCCCCAGGGGAGGAACCTCCACATTTCACAATGCGTATGACTGCGCACATATTGTAGCAGTGAATGCTATTCACCCACATGGGTAGCACCACCAAGAACACTTGTTGGAGCAAGTGCTGGTGAATTTGCACGAAGGCTGTAATTTCCTTCCAAAATATTAATGCATTAGCAACAGTGCAAAGAGGAAGGTTTTTTTTTAACAAAAATCTCAAAAGCATTATAGAAATATAAGTCTAAACTATAAAGGTCAAAACTTCCTCCACACAAGTAATACAGTTTTTTGCTTTCATTTGCTTCCATAAGAAACCCAAAAATAGAACACAGAAAGCAGAACAGTCTGTCCTCCCATAGTTATCTCAAAAGCAAAAGAGAGATAAACACTTTTAAGGAAGCAAAATCTAAGAAACCTAGGCATGGATTGCTGCTTCCAGAATTAGCAAATGCCAGTCTTGGGTTGCAATCCAGTCTGCATCAGCAGATGAAGAGAACTACTGCTTTACCTCTGTCTAGTGAAGATAGTTTCCATGCAGTTTGTTAGAAAATGGTGGTCACAAAGAATACTGATTAGGCTTCATGTTTGCTTAACACCTCCCTCCCTCACATCCCCATCTTTTAAAATGTTTTGTTAAGTACTATAATGTACAATATAAACTGTTACAGAGAAAGATGTAACCCCCTATAACTCTCCAAATTTGAATCACCCAGGGTCATGGTGAAACCTGTACTGACATTTCCTTTGCTTTCATTGTTATGTGTACAAACTTCACTGGTTTTAGATGCTTTTAGAGCTGTCTGTATGATGTTCTCATACTCATCATTCCCTAATTGGACTAAAGTCTCATACAGGTATGTATACTTGCAGTCAGCTTGGTCTTTTGTACCAGATCCCCTCAGTTATGGGTGTTTTACTTCTTTTTATTTTGATTTTACTTGAAATAGATTGTTAGACTTCTCAGTGGTAACTAAACTTAACTCATTCTGGTGTAATAAAAATGCTGAGAAGATAATTTTAAGGATTAGAATCCCGTGTTATTCGTGGGCTACCGGTAAAAACCACGTAAAACTCCTTGACTGAACTTGACACCAGACTTTCCCTATCACACTACCACTGTGCCAATTTCATAAAGGAGCTTTCTCCTTTGGTTTCTTGCCCACAGTCTTAAGGAAAAAGGGAGATCAAAGCACTTCCTCAGAATAAGTTTCCTACGTAAGTATTTCAAGGTCTTTATAATTTTTCCAGAAAATTCAGTACAGCTGACCTCTAGTAAAATATTTGTCTGAAAGCAATACTGAGCACCAGATTTTGAGTTGAAGTGAATAATCCTGAACTAAATCAATACGAAATACTTCTGAATCCTGACGAATTGTTACACAGCAGTCTTAACAGAAAAACTGAGTCTTGGGAAGTTTGAGTTTTACTTCTGTCTCTGCCATTTTTAGATCAGTGTGATTCCAAATCACTTTGCATCTCCTGTGAATTCTCCCACATGTGGCTTACCTTGTCTGTTTAAATTGAAAGATTTTTGGGAAGAGAGCTTGCTAAATTTCAGTTTTGTGGCTAAGCCAGCAAGGCTCTGTGTTCAACTGCGATTTCTAATCTCTCCTGCCATAAAAAAATGTAAAAATGTACTGCTTGCCAGAATGAGGAAGTTGAATGTTAACCTCAGATGTATGCCTTAAAAAAGAAATCTACTGCAAAGAGCAATTAAAATTCAGTCTTAATAGTATTGTGTTTCTCGCATAGACTTAAATCAGGTATTAACTGGTGAAAATATTTTGTGACGAGTCAAGCGCATTATTGCCACAGAATCACAGAATCATTTAGGTTGAAAAAGAACTCTGAGATCACTGAGTCCAGCCTTAGACAGTGTCAACTAGACCATGGCACTAAGCACTATATCTGATCGTTTCTTGAACACCTTCAGGGATGATGGCTCCATCATCTTCCTTTGGCAGTCCATTCCAGCATTTAACAACCCTTTCCATAATGAAATTCCTTCTGATGTCCAACCTAAATCTCCCTTGGCACAGCTTGTGGGTGTGCCTTCTTGTCCTGTTGCCAGTTGCCTGGTGGAAGAGGCTGACCCTAACCTTTACTTTCAGTAAAGGTTGTAGAGAGGGTTAGTTGTAGAGAGGGAGTTGTAGAGAGGGATAAGGTCACCCCTCAGTCTCCTCTTCTCCAGGCTAAACACCCCCAGATCCCTCAGCTGCTCCTCTATGACTTACCCTCTAAATCTTCATCTTATAATTTCATTTGCAATATTCATATCATGTCATCTTCATTTGTAATATTTCTGTTATTCTCATCTGTTTTTTCTTATGGTAACTTACAGTAAACTCTTCCCCCATCAACTTTTAAAACATAATAAATACAGAAAATTATTAGAAATAGTAAATACTAATGATTACTGGCATTTCAGGTAATTAACTGAAAACTAGTTAATTTTTATTGGGTTTAAAACCATATCAATAACATATTAATTTAGAATGTGGACATTAAGAAAGGCAGTTCTACATATAAAAATGAAAGAATCTTCGCTATTAGTAATATGTGATAGGATCTCTCTTCACATACGCAGGTGTTGATTATTTATATAAGTGTACACGTAATTAACAACAGGTGTTTTTAAACAGCTGTATCTATAGGAAACAAACCTACAGGTTAAACCCTATCTATAGACTGATGCAATTTTGATTTATTGCAAATAATATTTTGATGTAATAGTAGTTTGTAGTCTTCAGAAATGGAAAAAAATCCTACAAAGGCACTTTAGGGTATTTTAGCACATGACAGACACTCCTTTTTGAGAAGTGCTTGCAGCAATTTAATTTAGAATGTGTTGATATTATGCATAAAATCTTCTCTATTTGAAGAACAACTTCTATGTATTTCAGTTCACTAGGAAGAAGGAGAGTCCATCACAGTCCCTGGGGTGCATCAGAAAGAGAATTGCCAGCAGATCAAGGGGTGTGATCCTGTCCCTCTACTCAGCCCTCCTGAAGCCTCACCTGGAGCACTGCGTCCAGTTCTGGGCTCTTCAGGACAAAAGAGACAAGGAGCTCCTGGAGCAGGTCCAGTGGAGGGCAACAAAGATGACTAAGGGCCTGGAGCATCTCTGCTATGTGGAAAGGCTGAGGAAACTGGTCCTGTTCAGGCCTGAGAAAAGACAACTGAGAGGGCACCTCACTGTTCTCTGTCAGTACCTAAAGGGAGGGAGTCAAGAGGATGGAGCCAGGCTCTTCTTGGTGCTGCTAAGCAGTAGGAGAAAAGGCAATTGGCAGAAACTGATGCACAGGAAGTTCCACCTGGATGTGAGGAAAAGCTTTACTGGGTGGGGGACTATGCACTGGAAAAGGTTGTCCAGAGAAGTTGTGGAGTGTCCCTCCCTGGAGATATTTAAGAGCTGTCTGGACACAATCCTGTGCCATGTGTTCTGGGATGACCTTGCTTGAGCAGGAGGTTGGACCAGATGACCCACTGTGGTCCCTTCCAGCCTTATGATTCTGTATAGAGTTTAGTGTTCAAGAACTTTCTAATCTCTACTGGTCATATAATTTATCTTTTTATTTAGTTTCTGGCTTTTTCAATTATTTTCCAGATCTCAGGTATATTACAGTTTTCTATGAATTATTGTTGCATTCAATAAGTGACAGGCTTACCTACTGGGTCAATTCCCTGAAACTTCACATTATAATACAATTTCTCCATGTCTAATCACTCTGAAACCATATTTGTCTTTGAACTAAATTTTTTTTTACATGAATGTTGTTTGTCTTGTGATTTTTTGTTTTATTTTAAAATTTCATCAAGAACACAAACTTTTTATAAGCAAGAGACTATCTGTTATTTAGCTGTTGTTATTTTAGAGTTCCTCATTTAGGCAACGGCATTTGTTGAATAATATTCCTTCTGCTACCCCTACAAAAGTCTGCCCAAATGTGACACTGTTATAAAAGACTCAAATAAACTTGCCTGTTGTCTGTAATGTTAGTAGAACTAAATTTCTACTATTTTACAATTGCTGTTCACTGAACATGCAGCATGTTGGCAACATGCTGTAGAACACTTGCTGCAATCGCTATTACTAATTGCTTAATGGAGGAGTGGGGTTAAGCTCTGGCACAAGATAGACATTATTTTGTTTGTGCTTCAGTGAATTACCTAACCACATGAATGAGAAGGAGGTAGAGATAAAGGTCAGACAAAGTACTAAGTAAGAAACCTGGGGAGCTGGTGCTAAAGAGGCTTAAAGCTGGAATGGAAGTGAAAGTGACTAAATAGGAAAACTGAGGTTAGAAACTATAAAGATGTATAAGAATTATGCTATTCAGACAGTGAAGTAAAACTGAGAAGAAAAATACAATAGTGTACAGTATATAGAGCTGAGTCCCTCAGGGCTCTGTCTTGGAAGTGGTGCTCTTCCATATGTTCATCCACAACATAGACCTTGGAATCAAGTGCACCCTCAGCAAGTTTGCAGATGACATGAAGCTCAGTGGGGCAGTTGTGGATGCCCCATCAAGGCCAGGTAGGATGAGGCCCTGAGCAACCTAGTCTTGTGGGTGGCATCCCTGCTCATGGCATGGAGATTGGAATTAGATGATCATTAAGGTCCTTTCCAGCACAAAATATTCTATGATTCTATGACTCTATGACTCAGTGGTATTATATTATTATAACAGCATATTGTAACGGCTAGAAACTGGAGAGCAAGGAAGGAGTGAGGTCTGGAGGATGTGGGGAGAAATATAAAACAAATACCATTTTCAGAGTGTGCAATGAAATTCATTATTAGTCTGTATATTCTATAGTCCATTGATAAGCGTGTCTTGTGTGCTGTCAGTCTTTAGAGTAGTTCAGTTACTTCATCGGCTTAAGTAGCCAAAAAATTTTCAGACAATCTAAAATAAGGAATTCATCTTGTTTCTGGGAGTCTGATTTGCTTGAATGTCAAGTATTTACATTTGCAATAGAAAAAATTGGGTTATAAAAATATAAATTATACCATAAAAATTATATACAAAAATTATATATACTATAATGAATATAATAAATTATTCTACATATGAGAATTGAAGATGGGTTTATCTGATTTTGGACTTTTATTTTAAAAGATGCATTTCCCTTTTCTCTCTGCCTCTGTCAATTTCCCACCTGTAAAATGAGGAGTTCACCCCCAGGGTCAAAAGGACCAAATGAATATAAGTTAACTGTTGCATGAAATAGCCAAACAGCACAGTAATGAATGCCACAGAAAAAACATTAATGAATTGTCATCTAAGTAAAGTTTAAGTAATGAAGAGTAAAAAAGTCATAGGGCCACACACTAAACAATGAACAGAAAACAAAACTCTAAATAAATGCTCATTAGGAAAGTATTGTCCATCCTCTGCAGGGAATGTGAGAAGAGTTCTGTGAAAACCAGTGTTTTTGATGCTTTAATTAAGCAAAATATTACCATGAGATGCAAGGGGAATGATGGTCAAGAATTAGGTTTCTGCAGGCACCTTTACACCATATTGAAAGTTTTGACTACCTGAATTTGAATCTCCATGTATTTTAAATGTTTTTTTATGATTTAATATTATAGGGTATTGAATTGCAAGACAATAGATGATGGAAATTTCCTTAAGTAGCACGGTTCCATTTCACCTTAAAATACATGTTTTGATAACTGTAAACATATTTGGTTGTTTGTATACTGTTATATTAAGTAAAATTGGCGAGCATCAGTACTAAAATGTATTTTTTTTCCTAAAATCTCTGTGTTTTAGAGAGTTTTAGAGTGCCAAGAAGGCTACACACTCTGGCTGCTTCCAGCTCAATTTCCTGAACATGTATTGCAACTCATCTTTGTGCCCTTTTTTTAAGCTGTCAATGCATGTGATATCTGACCTACTTTTCGGAACTTTCTATAACATGGAACCCTTCAAGACTCACGAAATAATTAAAAACTCTAATTCTAATATAATCAAAAATCTCAAGGAAATGCCAGTAAAAGGATTCATCTCAATTTTTCTTTCTTTGAAACAGAGCTGCAGACAGGGGCAAGAAGCAGCAGTGATCTGCACATATCATCTGTACAGAATTCACACTGCTTGGCATTTAAAATGTGTATGCTACTGCAGATGCACTGACCTGGAGATTCGTGTATAGAACAGGAATGTGGAAAGAAAGAAAAATCCCCACATAGAATCAACTAGAAGGCAACTGGAATCTTATACGCAATACTAGCTGCTTGCTTGTATTGTTAAAACGCTGACGAAAATATGATAATTTAGTAGTAGCTAAACATGATAGTGAAGAAGATTACTCATCTACATATTACAGTTATTTCTGTTACTGGTTGTATATAGAAGAAAGATATTTCAAATAATTTGTGAATAGCAAATCTTTGATTTAAAAAAAATTTCAGGTGCTGCAGATGTTAATTATTGTTTAATTTGCACAAATAGCCTTGTTTAAGCTAGAATGTATTTTCCGAAAATTTGTATTATTTATTCTTTCTAAAAAATATACCATGAACAGGTATTTATTCCACTAATGTTCTGGATAAATAATTTTAAATCTGGAAGACTGTATATTTGCCCTTTTGGTTTTGACTGGAGAAAACTGTTGTGTTTTGTGATTTATGTGAGGATGGATCACTCAATAGGATCCATAAAAGGAGTGATCACATTTGAAAGGATTGAAGATAAATTTGGAAAAGAATAATCACTGTTATTTGGTAAGATACCCTTTTAAAAATAAAAGCTTATTTACTCCATAATGTCCACCTTTAACTCAGAAAATAATACCCTAATGAATAAATGTATCAAAATTGGGCTCTATGGGATTTCTTGCAATCTCCTGTTAAGCATCTGTTACTAGCCATTACAGGAAACAGGATACTGAACCAGATGGACCATCAGTCTGTTTTGAGGGAATTGGTTTCTGATGCAATACCAATACTTAAAATAAGTACATCAGCACAAATTTGCTCAGAAGGCCCAATGTATACAGTAAAAAAAAAAAAAAGGATTAAATACGTAAGTATATCCTTATTAAGAAACAAGTCAGGAAGATAATTCTACAGACAATCAGACAATGAGAAAAAAACTGTTAAAAAATTCTTAAAATGAAAAAAAATGCACAGAGTAGCATTTTTTTTCCTTACTGTGCTGGTTGGCAGATTAATTATACCTCTTCTATGAAAGGACCACCAAAAAGACAATTCCTTTAGAAAATGCCTTTTCCTCAGAAATAACAACCCAGACTAAAATGTAACTTTTGTTTTCTTAGTTTTGTAATGTTTCTGAGAAAACTTAGTGAAAGTGAGTTTTACTCATGTTAGCTATGGTCTCCACGTAGATCTTAAAGTGGGATCTTGCTTATTTGAGGCCCATGTTATTGAGCTTATATTAAGACTGCTATCTTAAAACACGGGATTTATTAAAAAAAGCGAAAAATGCATATTAATTTGAACATGAATTGTAGTGTCTCATAAAAATTGAACTGTTAGCATCCTAATTGCATCCCTTCCCTT